>JAZGTJ010009204.1:0-19710 GCA_036877575.1 Botia almorhae | reverse complement strand
GGTGCTCAGTCATGCTAGCAGCATGTCAACATCGTGCTCAGTCATGCTAACATCATGCTAACATCGTACTCAGTCATGTTAGCATCATGCTAACATCACGTTAATTCATGTAAGCGTCATGCTATCATCGTGCAGAGTAATGGTAGCATCATGCTAGCATCATGCTAACATCATGTTACAATCATGTTAACATGTAATTTCATCCTAAAACATGCTAATATCATGCTAAATTGTGTTAACATTGTTTAAATATTCCTGATTTTTGCCATGGCAAGCACCACTCACATTTTCTTCAGAATCAATCTAGTTCATTTTACAATGCACAACCAAGTTAACAAATTTCTTTTGTCTTTGTGGCAAAAGCATTATGCTGGTCGAGCAGGTCACCTGTCTGTGTGTGCCTTACTCCTGGACTGTGGAGCTTGTGTTAACGTCCAGACCCATGGTGGAGCAAGCCCGCTTCACAGATCAGCCTACTGTGGCCATCACAGTGTGGTCAAGCTACTCCTAGACCGTGGGGCTGATCCATGCCTGACTGATGATGATGGAATGACACCACTTCATAAGGTACTACTGATCAGCATTTAATTTCATTCTTGACAGAGGTATATATTATTAGAGGTAGAGTATGTGTTGATGGTTATTGGTAGTGGATTGTTTGTAGTTGAGTTAATGGGTCATTGTGTCTGCACACAGGCTGCTGAACAGAAACATCTAGAAGTTTGTGAGCTGTTGGTAAATCATTTTCCAGCCTTGCGAGGTGTGAAGGACAAAAGATCACATATACCTTTCGATCTCTGTCTGGAGCACAACACGTTTTGGGAGTTTTTGAGACCACCACAGTGACCTGATCTAAAATTCAGTCTGAAATGTTAGGTCTTCATCATCATGAATGAAGAAACTTATAAAGACTGTGCCTTGGAGACGGTGCATCTTGTGGTTGGAAGGAAGCATATTGGAAAAATGTAGTCTATGATCACCTAAGGTCCTCCTCATGTGAGCCTGCAAGTACTGATCCACTGCCTATATCACCAGATCACCAAAATGGTTTGAAGAGGACATATGGCACATTTGGTTAATGCTTGGAAATTTCTTGTATAGGTAGTGATTAAGGGCCAGGGTTTGACTGATTAAAATGGGCAGTTAGCTCCTGCTGATAATGTACCTACATAATCCTATTGGGGATTTGGCCTTTTAGTAGTTGTGTGTTTTGACAAAATAAAAAAGGCAACATGTAAGTGGATGGTTTAATAGTGCCCACCTTTTAGGAGTGGATTTTAAATGGATTTTTTAATGTCTGCTCAGGATATTCACCAATAAATGGCTTAGGACTGTGCATTGATTCTTGTTGTAACATCAGCCAATCAGAGATGTCATCAGTCTTCTGCTGTTCAAGAGTGATAAGTCACATTAAATTTATGGCTCAGTTGATTCGCTCAAAGCTTTTAGGTCACAGCTCTGAGCAACAGGCATTAAGATGAATAGAAAAGTTAATGGATTGCTCTCCGAGTATCAAACTCTCCTTAGAATAAAGTGTAGTTTCTAAATTCTCCATCAGAGGGTGCTAGTTCTCTGTTAATGCAGCACTTTATAAGAATAGGACTGCTGCCTCTGGGGATCTTAAAAAGTAAATAACTGCAGCAGTGGATAAGTAAAACCTACAAAAATTGAAAGCACCTTTTAAATGGTTTGTTTGTAAATACTAGTTGTAGACTGCCTTTGAGTTATCCCTGCATGCTCATTATAAATTCAAACTGCATGTTTTTGTGACTGATTCTGTCAAACACAGAAACACACAGATCTAAAAATAGTATAACAATGTTTCTTGCCAATAAATGTACATCAAGTATTTAGCTTCAGTCAGATGAAGGCTATGTGGTTGATATTTTGGCTTGGCTGAGGTTTGTGGCTTTTACTGTGACCAGCACATTGCTGTGTTGTAGTATGTGCAATAGTGATACACATGGAGGCCAACACATCTGGAAAATAACAGTACAAGGGTTCCTGAAACCAGCTCAGACAGTTTCTGGACTTCCTTTCCTCTGATCTGATGTAACATTCAGGAACAAACCTCACCTTGACTTACAGTGTCTGATGTTTTGACAGGAACATGAAAAAATGCAGTTTTGCATACACATGATTTTTGCGAATATCTAAAAAACTAAAAGCTTTACTGTAGAACCTATATATCATTAAATATCCATATGACTTGTGTGCTGTATTCCAAGTCTTCTAAATCCATATAATAGCTATACCATTAAGATGGTATTTATTAAAATATGAGATACATAATAATAAAATGGAGAAAACAATAAACCTGGTCATTGACAATTATTTGACGAGTCTTCTGTGTTACTCAAATAAGTCTTGCTGACAAAAACCTGTTTACCTCGTGTCATGTCTGTTGGGTCACATGTTTGATTTAGGGCTTGTTGTGTCAGTATTGCATGGTCAATTAATAACGGCTGGTAATCGGTTAAAAAAAATTGCAGACATTTGCACCCCTAATTTACCAAAAATCTCGACATGTTCATGAGATAGTGTTGCCTGATTTGTAAATGTTTCAAGTCTGATCTTTACAAGTATTTTTACAGATTTGCAATGACCAGTTGATTTGTCATGTATGAAGTTTAATTTTTGACTGAAGATCTTTTGAAGATACAAGGGTCTTTTTGATACAAGAAAAGTATTTAAGACCCCATACTTTTGTTGTATGACTTTTGTTGTATGACTGTAATTCCTGTAAAAAGAAACATGTTCTAGCTTTTCTGTCATTCAGTACAACCATCTGGTGGAGTTTGTTATTCGGACTTTATTTGGTGTTTACATATGCAAACATGTGATCTCAAAGAACCAAAGACAGACTAATAATCAGTGCATGGATTCACCTTGCTGTGTAAAATTAAATAATATCAGTATGCTTGTTTGATAAAATATACTTAATGTAAATATTAAATGTAAATACATTTTAATCTTACATTATTTTAACAGGAATAGCAGCTGGCTACTAGGTATCTTTTACACATTTGCTTCTCCCAGTCACGACCACAGCATGACTATTGGTCATCAGCATGTATCACATCTCCCCTCCAGCTGTGTAGCTCTTCAAGTTCCCAGGATGGGCTGACAGACAGGAATAAACTGTCTGTCAATAAATGGGATTGAGAGTAAACTCCTATTGACTTGACTGACCGTTTGGAGCTTAAAACTGAACTGTGATGATGTCATAATGGGCCTCAGACACCTGGCCTGATTGCCACAGCTGCTAATATTTATTTGTGTGGAAGGGCTGATATTTCCTTCAGGAAATGCAAATTAAGTATAACTTTCATCTATTGTTCATTTACCACTCCAGAATAATGGTCCATTTATTGGATGAAATATTTTTAGTTTCTCCTGAGTAACACATATCTAAAAGCTGTGACTCATCAGTATTCCAGTAAGACAACATATTAGGACAAAATATTTTATTTTCATGGTTGTTAGTTTGATTCTGTGGCTTATTTTAGTACTTTTGTCTTGTAATTTGGATGTCTTGTAAATTTTTATCACATACTAAGATATGAAAAATCCTAAGCAGCCATATATATGGATGACTAGGTATAGGCCTCTGTTTAATGATGCTGTCTATCAGAAGGGTCTAAAATGTTTTTGGCATACTTTCCCCATTTTTGAATTTTCCAAATTTAACCAAAATTTCCTCAATACTAGACTATCTTTTGTTTTGTGTGTGTGTGCACGTCAGTTTCCAGAGGGGCCTGTGGTCTGGTAATTCTATAGTATCTCCTGGCTAAAGGAACTTTGGCTGTTCTCCTGATTGTTTTTGCAGACATATTTTTGTAATAAGCAACAGGTTACACAGACACAAAGCTCATTGAGTAAACTAAAGGTTACGTGCGTATCCCTTTCTGTGCACATAACCCCTCACACTGCAAGCAATGAACATTTATAACATTTAAAAGGATGTACTGATAGAGTTGCATTAAAGAGTATTTGAATATTTAAACAACACTTAAATTTGTAAGATTGTCATTACATAATGAAGTTGCATATAGTTGTTAAAACCAAACTCTTTTAAAAAAGGTTCTTAAAAGGTTCTTTACAGCAATGCCATTTTGGTTCCCCAAAGAACCATTTCTTTCTTACCTTGTTTACAATCTAAAGAAATGTTTTCCTACAAATAACATTTTTGAAAAATAAACATGCTACACATTTAAAGTTCTTGGTGGTTCTATTCCTTTTTAACAGTGTACTGTTCAAAGCTAAGAATATGCTCTTTAGTTGTGTATTAGTGGACCACGTCCAAAGTTATTGTGATGAACTTCACCTGTTACAGCCTGCTAAAGTGTGTAGTTTTTGTGCTTGCTCTATATAACCATAGAAAAAAAATAATCTAACTGTTTTATTAATGTGGTTTTTTTTGTGTTTTTATGCATTTTTGTATCCATCTGGTTAATTTGAGTTGATCATCTTGTTAAAGTTTCTTAGCCCCTCTTCCGTTGCCTTAGTTCCTGATTACCTGCACCTGTGTCTTGTTTAGTTCCTAATATATATATATACTGCCTGGTTTTGTTCAGCTCTGTCAATGTGTTTGGTTATGGTGTTTTTGTATGTGTGTTTGTGTTGTATAAGGGTTTTTTAATTAAAAATGATCTTCTAAACAAGATATTATCTTACTGTTTTATAGGATTACTCCTACACACACTGACACATCTACCACATTAACATTTTTTTGGACCACAAACTGAAATCGGACATCTCCACATCCCCACAGCTTTATTATTGGTCAATTACAGCACTGGCTTTGCAAACTACATGCTTTGTCCCTGCCTAAATTGAGCCTTCCAAGAATCTCTTATTTTAACACAAACTTCAAAAAATTCTAGACAACCCACTACACTGCTCATAAACCGCACAATAAAATTACATAGTGGGTGTTGTGCCTATACAAAGCATACATTTTCTTAGGAGGTAGGCATCATATATAATTATTTTAGTCCATTTAGTTCGTAAGTTCATATTTAGATTTATTTAGACCCCATGGAATGGTTCTTCTGCATTGATGACAGGAGCAGCACAGCCCAGTATAATTTATTGTAATGGTAGTTGCTTAGGACACAATACACTTGCTGCTGAATTTGCTTATTTGAAATGTTTTAGCCAATTGTCTGATCCAATTAAATGAATTTGACATGCTATATGAAAACTGGAGCCGATGATTGACTGATGGTACCGCAAAAATTATCGTAATCTGTGGTGACAAAACATCTATAATATCCAATATCTATATAATATAATTGCAATAATGTCTGTCAGTAGAGAAACAGGCTTTCTTGTAGCATAATAAAGTGGCCAACTCCCGGCCAGTTTTGTCCAACAGGGGAAAACAACTGGCCATGCTATCCGGCCAAATCCTGAACCCATGGGCAAAACCAAATATTCTGCTACTTGCTATGTTGTAAGTGGGATTTTAGGCAAGGGACATTTTATTGGACAACAATTTGTATATACTCCTGAGTGCAAGATGAGTAATATTTTTTCAACTTTGACATATTAATAAAGAAATAAATACTTCTTGCATAGTTGCCTGAGAGCTTACATCAATGGCAAAGAACATGGTAAGGCACAAATACACAGCAGTTCTTCAACACCTGCTTCTGCTTTATTTTTATGTTAGATTAATGGTGACACTATGTCTGTATATTGATACAATAAAGGATCTCTTTAGTGTTTATTGGGTTACAGAGTATGCTCCTCCTTCATTAATTTCCCCATGTCTTATTGACTATAAAACTCCATCTGTTTGAATCATTTAATTAAATTATTTTACTATTATTATTATTTAGCCCTGAAGGCCTATGTGAAATGTGTTGGCAAAATATAGTAGTATTACCTTAGCCCTTCTCTGATTATTGTAATCTCTCCATATCACAAGTGTTGCTGGAATTGTTTTAAATACACTTTTGCGTTTTCATTCCATCCACCATGCTCTTTCTGTGACGTTGCACAAGAACAACAACTACACAACACTTATTTTACTTCATTGTATTGTGGCTGGCCTTATCCTTTATTCTTATCTGTGATTGTGTGTTTGTGTACACGTGTGTTTCTTCACTCCAAGATCTTGTTTTGAGGAGGCCCAACTTGCATCTGGAGCTTATTGCAGCCACAGCACACTGCGTGCAGAGCAGGAAAAAGTGTGTTTCAATGTGAATATTATTGTGTGCTCAGTATATGTGTGTATATGGCAGTCTAACCCTTTACCAAGGCAGGTAAGCTGCCTCTTATCCTGACAACAGTGATTAAGACCCTTTTAACAGGCAGATAATACATCTCCAGCAACACACCTTTAACTAATGCCATTCCATCTGGGTCATGGGAAAGACAGACTCCAGGCCTCATTCGTCACAAAACAAGCCTCTCTGTCTATGCATATGGTTACAAACACTGCCATGGAAAATGCAGCCTAATATACTACAGCAGTCTGCCTGATTCATTACAGATGGCATGGGCAGCGTTCAAGCAGAAACATGGCCAGATGCCAGATTCAAGTGAATGCTTGATTCTGTGAGAATTTAAACAATCACTCTAAGAAGCTTTCCACTGCTTCGGGTTTGCCAAAGAGCTTCTAATAAAACTAGGGAGAGAAAAAAATCATGACCTTTAGGTGTAATAAGAACAGAATTGGAAGGGTTGCAATACATTTTGTTGTGTGAGGTTGTGTGTGGTGTGTGAATAAAGGACTATCTCAGACTTTGATGTGGTAAATGGTGTTTTGCAAAGCCTGGGACTGATATCAGCTTTAACTGAAGTTTAAAGGGGTATAACCAGAAGAAAGGGGTTCTTCATAGTGTGATACGATTTTAATTTTAAAGCCTGTTTTAACTTCAGCTATGTATCTCATGTTCTCTGATTATTGATATACACTTTCAATTAATAGTGTACACTTACTAGTGTACACCATTATTTTTATTAATAAAACAATACAGATGCGATTCTCATTTTTCCCATGTGAACTATTAGGTATGTTTACAAAGTCTGAATATGTTTGTTGCTGGCCTTCACCTTCTGACAATATATTCAACAACTGAAATTATGTAACACTGTAAATCTGTGGTATCGGTATGCAGTTCATTCATCACATAAGAGTGTGTTGTTTTTTAAACAAACAAAGTTTGTTTCCATGCCTCACTAAAATATGTACATAAAAATGGCCAAACAATGTGGTTGCTTCTACCCTCAGGTTCTCACCTGTGGTCACTGTTACAGGTTGCTTAAGCTTGTCAAGCTTAATCAAAATCTATTTGTCTTTTAAGGTGTAAGACATGGACTAAATGTGTATGTTAAACGATGTGAAATAAAAATATTTCAGGCTCTAGTTTAAACAAGACTTTGGTTAAAGCTTAACCATATTCATTCCTTTCTAAATCTCCCATGCTTTTTAAATCTTTATGTCACTAAACCAGGAATAGAAACAAAAACACCGCAAAGGCAATCTGGTTCTCTTTGGGTTAAGTGAAATTTATTTGGAAAAGTAATGAAAGTTCTTTAAAATCCACTTCCTCAGTTCTGTTGCCACTTTTAGAAATGAGTGGGGGTTTTGTGATGGAGGGTTGGTTTGCTTTAAGATGGTTTTGAAATCAACTCTAAGATTTATGGTTGTTTGTGAAGAATGAGTAGACAAGATTTTTTTAAGGTCTATGCAATAAACAGGAAGTGTAGTGCCAGACATATCAGTGTATTCCATCATGACCCTGGAGTTTCCCTTTCGCTGCACAATTTTAATGTCTCCTGTGTCTGACACCTAAATTCAGGTAATAGAGTTTTGCTAACAAGCTGAAGAATTACATTGAACGAATCAAAGTGTTTAGGTTACCTTCACAAGCAACCCTAAATAACAATTGTGTGCATCTTCATTTATATTGGTTGTTCTTTTTTCTCATTCTCGTTTTCCTCCCTCCCCTGTGTTCTCAGTAAAAGTGTGTCTTGTTTCAGAACAAGGTTTAATCAGGTAAGTGGCTGTAGCATGGGCCACCACTTCAAAGAGCTCTGCATCTCCAGACAACACAACACATCTATAGAAGTAGACAGGCCCTGCATTACCTAATAGCCGATGTGGATCTATGCTAGAGGAAAGTGGGGGAGTGACAGTGGGTGGTAATCTAATCTATGGGGACAGCATCACAGGCAACAGAGAACTGGGTGGAGTGATATCCAGGGAGAGGCAGAGAAAGAAAGAGAAGTAATTGAATATTCTCATCCTTGATTTAAAACATCTTGTCATTCTGATGATGGTCTTTATTTACAGCCCACAGCATGGGCGAGATGAGAGGTGCTAGGAGGTGTAAGAGAGAGGGAAGGGTCAAGGTCAGGTCTAGTGGAGGTGGCCTGTTAAATGGTCAGAAGGTGGGGGTCTTGGAACTGTGTTGAGTGGTATAGGAAAACCTTTTGTGGATACACACTGATCAGGGTCAAGTCTTCTGCCCCATAAGGATGTCAGCAATTTCCAATTGTATCAAACATTTTACTGTATAAGTGAGATTAATTTAAATTATTCAGATATTCCAAGATATTTAAATCAAAAATTTACACTTAGACATATGTTTAATTATGTTTACTGTATGACTGATAACAATTGTAACAAAGAGATTACAGATGTTAAATGAATTAATGTATGTCATAGTTCTGTCTGTAATATTTTACGGTTTGCCACTAATAACACTGTCACTGAACATGGTTGTCTTGTGGTATTTTACATATTTAGAACGAATAAGCATTAAAAATTGTAATTAAATTCAGAAAACTTAATTTAAAACACATTTTATTGCTTAATAAAATGTATTGCTTATTGCATTTGTAAAATAGTAACCACAAAAAAAAATTTGAGACACAGATGTTTATTAAAATGTTTTAATAAAATCATTAACTGTCATCCTTCTGTTAGAAGATATGTAGATATGTAGTCCTTGATATGTAAACATTAGCAGAATGTTGCTGTGTAACATAAAAAACAGTCACAGCTAATTAAACTATAGCTATTGACCAATCAGCATCAATTTCATTTTATTTTTTCAATTAAAGGGATAGTTTACCAAAAATGAATTTTTTGTCATTATTTACTCACCAGTTTTGGGGCAACTCTTTTAATGTTCCATTGACTTCCATAGTAAGAAAAAATACTATGGAAGTAAGGGGTTTGACACAAACATTCTTTAAAATACCTTCCTTTGTGCTTAGCAGAACAAAGCACTTTATACACAACCTGAGAATATTTCAAAGTTTATCAGAGCAAAATGTGGAAGAGTCGGGCAGTCATTTAAAGACTACAGTGTGGTGTACTTTACCTGTGGGCCTGTTCGAACTTGTCAGGTATGTACATGAATGACATACATTCATAGACTGCCGACTATCCTAGACAAAAAAGCAAGAAGAAAACAGTAAAAAATCAATATTCTCAATCTTTTTTCTAGACTTCCCTTTTCCAGATACTTCCAGTCTTTAAAAACATGCCAAACTGAAGAGCTCAAATAAGCCTTATATGTGAACACACATGATTTACACATTTTTACATTGGCATAGACAAGGAGCAGCATGAAATTGCTTTATTCAAATTCCACACCCTCTTTTTTTGGTTTGAATAGTTTGTTAACAAAAAGCAGCCAATGCTTTGGCACTAATGATTTACACTGTTAAACTTGAGCATGCATACGTTCACACCCAGGACTATCCTGTTTGTTTAGATGACAGGAAACAAAACAGAATGACAGCAGAAGGAGAGAGAAGAATAAGAGGAATTAAACAAAGAAAACATCTTGGTTTCATCTGTAACCTCCATTCCCTGTTGGAACAAGACATTGTGATGATGTAGTGACACTAGGGGTTCAACCTTGGGAGACCAATTACTCTGCTTCTTATCAGAAAATGCCAATGAGAATTTTCGTATTAAAAATAAAACGATAATAGGATTGGCAAGTGAGATTTGCATGCCATTTCCTGACCTGGTCATCCGGGTATAAAAGGGAGATGGCATGCACCACTCATTCAGATTTGTGCTGAGGAGCCGAGATGTACCCGGTTATCAGCGGCTCAGTGTTGTGGCAGGGGGGACACAACTTCTTGTTTCCTCCATCAAGAAACAGAGGTTACGGATATAACCCAGACCTTCCCTTACTGTCAACTCACTCGATGTTGTGTCAATGTAGTGACACTTGGGGTCCCTATTCGAAATGCGTAACCATGCTGAACCATGTCATGGATTCAAGTACCACAGCTAGCAGAGTGTGCCTGAAACAAGTCGGCACTGCTACGCACTGATGAGGCATAAAGCTTTCTTGTACAACACTTCCCGTCTTCCCAACAGAAAATATGTTTCCAGAAGGTCATCACTGAGCAAGTCTGCTCGTCAAATACTTTGGGATAGTGAACTTCTCCTCGAGAGGAGAAGACACTGCAGAGACCACAACCTTTCTAAGGGGAGGTTACATGTGGAAATCATATAGATTTCAGGGGTACCACATCTAATTAAGCCTATAAGCGGGGGACAATTGGAAGGGAGAACCATCCCGGTTTATAGGTCATGATGGAGATAGTTCTTTCCAGGGGACAACCCAGATTCACCATTAGAAAACCAGAATGTGGAGAGACACTCATATGGGATTACCAAAGGGAATTAATTCGTATAACATATGGTGATTTGACAACCAGCAAACCAACTGGGTAGCCACGAATGACAGATCCAGATGCCAAGCCCAGAAGCTGGTTCCTTTCCAATTTGACCCAAGACCCCAACAATCCCAAGGTGGCTGAGCACCATGTCCCTGAGGATACACAACTAATCTCAAGAGTGTGCTAAAGAAGCAGTCATCAAGGAAGTTAAGTATATAACAGAGGGGAGGGCAGCCTCTGCGACCTAGAGATGCCATGTTAAAGGAGTGACAGCCTGAATGGTAGGACCCTAAACTGATACGTCCAACCCTCAAGAGAAACCAGCGATCTGTGTTGAGGCAGAGCAAGACATTGAACCAATCCTGGTGTTAAGTCTTGAATGGAAGCCTGTGTTGGGTCCAATTCAGAGCAAATAAATCCAGAAACAGGCATAAGCCAAAGTAAAGTAGGAGGCAAGAAATCCCCTTTTATCTCGGCTGGGGACAGACTCCATTGCACCCTTCGTAGTGAGAATGTTGATGTCCATTTACAGGATAGTTGCATCCCA
This sequence comes from Botia almorhae, assembly GCA_036877575.1. NCBI lineage: Eukaryota > Metazoa > Chordata > Actinopteri > Cypriniformes > Botiidae > Botia > Botia almorhae. The sequence goes on along the minus strand of JAZGTJ010009204.1, from coordinate 8,498 downwards.
CCTCAAACTGAGGTACAAGAGATGCCACTGAACCTGGGCAGAGCTGGCGAACTGAATTGCATAGCCAAGCAGCCAGCACTATACTCCAGTGAGTGAACCTTTGAAAAGCTCAAGGTTCCAGCTTGCAGCAGGCGTCAGATATACAGGGGGGCAGCCTCTGCAATAAGCAAATGAGGCATAGGTCCACAGCAACCTGAACAAGCAAGTATAGTAACACCAGGGAAGATGTCTCAAACTGTAGACCATTAAGAACTCCATTGCAATCCTCGACAGTGTCACAGAGAGGCCATCTTGTGAGATGGGAGCATCAAAGGGGGCTCTTAACATCTTAGCAAAGTTCAGCCAGAGATGGTGCTCTTGGACCACCAGGGTGGGCATCGTCCATCCCAGCCTCGGATGGGCAGTCACTGTGCACAGTTCCTGCATCTGTGCTGGGTCGAAACTATCCTTATCTTTCTCCCTAATGCCTTGGCTTGCAGAATCACCATGACATAGAGGGCAGATGCGGCTAAACCAGCAGCACTGTAAGCCCTCGCTTTAAGTGAGAAGTAACTTACAAGCTGTGGATATGGTTTTGGGGCCCCCAGGAGACAGGGCCCAGCGGCAAAGATGCACTGTGACAGCATGCTCAAATGGAGGTTGTAAACGCATCATGCATTTCTGAGAAGTAAGGCACAAGACAGGCGTCGCAACCCTAGCCCCAGTATCAATTGTCAGCTGTAATCACTTCAGGGAGGGTGGAAGATTCCATCCCAACCTGACATTCACAGCTGAAATTGATAACTATCTTCCCACTAAAGGCAGGCCGCTTATCACATACCAGTATTTTATATAATCTCTGTATATGTTAAAGTATTATATATAATTAAATTCACATTTAAATATATCTAAATTATATTTAGTTATATTACATTTTTACTAAAATTATAACAACTTTTAATCATACTTTATCTTTTTAAACATACAAAATTGGCTGATATTTTTGTAATTTTGCTACCACTACCTCCTTGACAACTAAACTTTGATTATAAATCTAATTTACTCATCTTAAACTATACATATTGGTTTGGAAAATGCAATGCTGTTTCAGCAGCTCAGCTGAGAGCTATATAGTACAGCATTTGCAATAGCAGCTGCATCTCTCCAGCTGGACAGGAATTTGTGCTAAGCAAAGTTTGAAATAAATCTCACTTATATGCTGCAATTTTGGCACATTGGTATGTGCTGAACATCAGCGTCTCTGGGCTTATTTCAGGTCATGAGAGGAGGATAATATCTCAGCACAGGAAAATTTAGGAGATAACATCATGCTTGGAGAGTACAATTATACACTGGAAACCCCATGGGTACAGTTTTCATTTTTTGGTGTTGATGTGTTTATGATGTGTGTTTACTTCAAATTTCAGCTCGACTTTTTGGTTTGAGATAGAATATATAGAGCGGGATTTCTTCCAAACATTTTTTGGATCAGGACAGTGAGTCTGTTGTTATTGATTATGGTAATGTAATATTCTCAAAAGCATCACAAAATGATTTGAATAACTCATCAAGGAATGACTGGATGGCCTTTCAGATGAATAATAATGTGTTCTTTGTTACAAAATAAAAAGGGAGAATCTACACCAGGGAGAATTTACTAAGAACGGACTGCACCCACTGATAGCGGTGTATATTTAAACGTGCTGTAATGTTTAAGTGTCGATTCACTACAGGATTTATCCCACAGCCACCAGATTTGTAATGTGCTCTATTGGTTGTGGAGGACGCAGCTGAATACCATGGTATGGCATTTTACTGGGAATGTACAGCATTACTACACCCACTGCAATCTAGGTTAACAGAAATTTGATTTTAAAAATGCTAACAGTTCACTTGACTTTAAATAAATGCCTGTTTACAACAACTCTTCTCATTCATTTGATTATTAGATAATGTATAAACACTGCCATGATCAACAAAATGTAAACAAAATCTAATTTTTCATCTTTTTTAAATGAATTACACCTAAATATTTGAGTGTCGTTAACTGCACCAGGCAAACAGCAATGCAATTTGTGAGAAAATGGTGCAATATAAGAAGCTAATTTACATAGAATGCCAAACAATTACTTAATTTAAATGTTCCCAACACAGCATTATTTCAGCACATATGGCGTCTGGTGAAACTGTATTGGAGGTGGATAGTGGATTTAAAGCAGGGTTTTGGACATAAATACAACACACAAAAATGCATCAACTTTCTTGTGTATTCACTCCTAAATGTTGAAAGATTGTTGAAATCAGCCAGACATTGCAGTATTGATTTAATCTCCAGACATGCCACAACACATTAAAGCCTATTCAACAAAAACACAACTGTTGCCAGCTGTAAGAGAAAAAACCCCTCATATTTACAGATCACATAACTAACTTTGCTGGTTTACAGCCAGCTATGTGCTCACTTCGAAAAACCTCAACGCTTTTCATTTTTGTCATCCTCCCTATTTTAAAAATATTCTGCCGGGGGAAATGCAGTAAACTCTCCCCTGTCATTTTCTTCATGCTGAAATTGCAGAGAGCAGCCCACACCCTGTACATTAATGTGTGATGTTTAAGATCCTGTCTAAGCCTGCATGAGATCACACTGGTGTTATTAGAGGGAATTCTTGTCTGATTGGAAAATCCACCTTTATCTGAAAGGCTGCAATCTGTGTTCAATAAATTAATGATCTTTTGATTCTTTCAGTTTCTTTTCCCTTTTATACTTTCACACACATACCATAAGAAATGACCTACCATAGATGTAATGGTTTTCATACTAAGATAATGTTTACTATGCAATGTTCCTAACCTTACCCCTAAACAACCCTCAGAGAAACCTGTTGACATTATTAGATTTATAGATTTATAGTCAAACTCAATTTGGCAGATTTATGAGCATTTATTTTTGGGAGGAACAAAATGTCATAACAGTTTTATTTTATTTAGATGCTTTATTTGTGAGGACATATAGTTACAAGTATAGCTATACCTGAAAAACAGATTCTCTATAAAGATTATCTTAAATGTTGAGAGTTTTCTCAGTTTTTTATTATTCCAATGCATTTTTACAATATAGAATTTTTTTTTTTAAATGAGAACGTCCCCAAAGGTTTCCAAAAGGAAGGATCTGTCAGATTTAGCTCACTTCTGGAGACAAATCTGTCCCCAGACTATAGCTAAGTAAACACCCCACCCCCCAACACACACAGTCACTCAATGAGCTGCTCAATCTATCTCAAACAAAGCCACGGAGGAACTTGCCGGAAAGACACAGAAAGACTGACGGAGGGCACAATGCAGCGTTGACAGGTGCATGAGCTTTATCACAAGTGGAGGTGGTTCAGTGTTGCTTTAGCAAGTTACCTCATCCGAATCTTAACAACTCCACCCATGTCTAAAAAACACATCTATCCACCCTTAGATAATAGTGATATCTTGTATCCTATCTTTGCAAAACTCTTTCTTAATTGCTCAGAAAAAGGTGAGAGACACCATGAGAGCAGTTAGGGACTAAAAGCTGAGTATGAAAATCGGTATGCAAACGTAATCCTGCGGTTCCATTGTTCAGGCCGAGTTTTTCTCCTCTTAGCTCCAGCTCATGACACTGTGTGGTTTTCTCTTTTTTCCTTTCCACGGATGAGAGGGTTTCTGTCTTAACTGGTGCCTACAGAATTTCCTTATGCTGAAAAAGGAGGGTGGAGGCATGTGTGCTTGGAGGATGCATGTCTTTGTGAAGCAAAGCAGAAGTCAACAGCCTGTGTTTTAAAGGGAAATAGTTGTATAGGTGTTTAGTGGCAGGTGTTTGTTACTGAAAAGACAAAGAGGTCTGTCTCATTTGTCCTATGCAAAAATCGTGACTGTCATTTGACCGAGATTGTATGAACGGGTAAGTGCTGTTGGTATTGCGTGGTGTGTGTTTCTAAAACAACTAGGATATGCAGAGGTCCCAGGAAACGGTCAATGATTAAACGTCTGGGCAGAGTTTTTATAAACCACAAATAACACAAAGCCTTAATTTTTATTGCCCCTTTATGATGGCTTGTGTGCGTGTGTATGTTCCTTCTACAGTCCTGCAGCTCAGTTCCCAGCTGTCTGTTCACCTCTACTACACACACACATACTGGAGGGCCCTTTCTCCAGACCTTAATCACTGTTCCACAACCCAGTGAGCATTTAAGTCATCATAGCTATGCTTCAGATCCAAGGGCTGTTTTAAAAGTTATACAACCAAAATACCTTTTATAGGACAATTTCTGCAGCATTGCATGTATTCTTCATAGAACTTTCTTGTCAGGAAGGGACAAGTATGAACATTGTCTCTTGCATTGTGATGAGGGGACCCCTTTAAATGTGTTTTTACACTTCTGGATGTATAGGAGAATTCTGGCATTCCCAGAATGCATTGCTTCGTGCTCAGTAAAAATATTCCAAGATGGCAGATAGGTAAAGAGAAACATCAATTATACTTAAGTATCAATGTAAAAGACTTCCTTATAACTAAAACTGACTATTTTACCCTTTAATTTATGTGTTGTGTACGCTCATTCAAGTATTGTTAGCTTAGCAACATGCTCTTTCATGAATTTCCAAATACACGGTTCCATCACAATCCCCTGTTGTCTCTAGTAAGGGCCCCAAAATTGCAGCCTCCATGTAACATAAACGTGTGTAGCCACGTTAAATGGCTATACACCCCCTTATATTCCCCCTTAACACCCTCCTCAATCACCATGTCATAGTGTAGAGCAATTCATGTGAGCTGATTTTAACCAAAGAAGTCCTGCTGCATTTGAGGTTAAAGATTTAGTCCTATTTGTAGATTGTGTGCTTCTAAATCAAATCCATACAGCATTCACGCTCTAAATTATAGTTCAAAGATCAACACTTCAAGATGATAATATCAGCAATCATGAACCTTCATGCTGCAAACTCAACAGTCACATTTTAATGGCATGGATGACAAATAAACTTTTATGATTCAGTTCACCCACATGCCACATTCAGATGTGTGTCATATATAATACAATCAACTGGGCCAATGATGTTTAGTGTGACTGAACTGCAAATATATCCCATATGCATCCACAGGGTTAAAAGCATGTCAGATGTTAAAGATGTTCTGAGGATCTGAAGGATGTCTGTGAGCTGTTTGAAATGCTTTGTGATACTCGGCCTCAAGCCTCTAACACCAAGTAATAAACTCTGAGGTTTACTGTTTGTGCTAGGAACATGAATGATACCTCAAAGTATATGCCATGTTGAAGAGAAGCGTGCTATTACTTTTATAAATGAGGCGGCAATAAAACCAGCAAAATATCAAATAGACCATCTTTGAAGGAGCTATAGCAACCTAAGCTATAGCAACCACTTAGCAACGCTAGGTGGACACCTTAGCAGTGGATAATTACATTTCAGCATCTACATGGCAATGTTCTGGCATCCACCCAGAACATCCTAGAATTATGGCAGTAAGTTTTGTACAGACAAGCCTCAACGAGTGTTTGTATTCAGGAAAATTTAAAGGTATAGTTTATATACCCCGTGGGGTATATGAACTATACCCCCCTGTGCCATGAATAACAACTCATGCTACTTTTACATCACAGAAATCTATTTGGTGTTAGATTATTTTTATACATTAGAGTGTTTGTATAGGTTCTCGATTTAAAAAATATATGGTTTAGCTTGCTCAATTGCAACAGGCCAGTCCAACATATCTAGTTAATTAGATAACACGCTAACTCTCAATAAACTTGTTAAAGCTGCAATCAGAAACTTTTTTTGTTAAAAGTAGCAAACATCAGTTATGAAAAAAGTACAGGACAGAACAGTGTTCAAAACGATCTCCATACCTTACCCCGATTCGCATCGGTAAGCTTATAATAATGATTTATAATTTGAGCTGTTGGGTACGATTTTGCGAGAAATGTCCTTCTGTAAACAAAAAGAAGAAGATCTGGCCACCATATCACATGTCCAGGTACTGTTGATGGTGTTGGTAACCTGTTCTTACAGCAGCTGTTTAGAATTTAAACTTGTCATACACATTTTAACTCCTCAAGTACACTGCAATTTTATGTTTCAAACAGAGATGACAGTAGAGAGACAAAAATGACAGATTATAATTTTAAACTCTCTGATTAAAAAGCACCAGTAATAATCACATTATAAAAGCTCAGAGGTGAGAACAAACAAGCTTTCGCTTTTAAATGGATTGTCTGGTGCTGTGATCAATAATACAAATTGATTTTCCTAAAAAGCTGTGAAGCTTGAATTCGTCCAAAAGGTTCTATTACTATGTTCTATGTTCTATAAACATATTAACAATAAATAACCAGAATCACATTTTTTACAAACTACAAAGCAGAATTTTCTTTGTGCAGTGAAGAATAAAGAGAGGTCACATTGCTCTTTAAAGCTCAGAAAGAGGATTGCCTTCATCTCTTACTGACAGTCAATATGATTTGCAGATTCGATTGAAGAAATGCCAGTATCAGTTAGCAGGCAAATGTTGAGCACTCATGACTTATCAAAGATGAAGCTGCTATGAGCATAAGAGTCACATACAAGGGTTCTAGAAATATATGACAGTTGTGACAACACAATTAGGACATATGTACTGCAATATGGAGATTTTTCTATTGTGTACTCTATATCAAAGGTTGTTGTAAAGAGCTGAAAAGTTAAAAGATTTAAGCTTGTTTTTGACCAGTCAACTGTTGAATCACACTTGCCTCTGCAAAACACATGACCACGATACTGGTGGGTAATTGCTTAGATGTTCTGCATGGTTGTTCACAGGCCCAGGCCAAAGGAACCCAGCCTGTTATAATGTTCTGTTCATTTGTGATGTTTGTTTTAAAATATGCCCAATAATAATAGCAATGCATTAAAAACATAACTAATTACACCATTGGAACGCACTCTGACAAACATTTCAAAAACATTGAAGGATATTTCTTACTGGACAATAAGTTATCTGTAACTATAGCTTGCAGTTTTGTTATTGTTTTTTTGTAGCTGTTCTTTAGTGTTTTTGGCCCCATGTTGTCTCTCCATCTACGTCTGTCTCTACCCTTCCCCCCTTTTCCTGCATTCTGCACCTCATTAGTCTCACTGAGGCTGGTTCACACCTCATTGCCACCTGCATTCATTGCTGTATTTGGTGATAAGCCCCCTTTAGTAGGTCAATGGGACCCTTTCAGATTCAGCTGCCTGCTAGCTAGCCTAAAGAATTAGAGGGGGGGACTAACAGACAATTAGTTAGATTTATTCCTAGGCTTTGCCATTGTGAAGAAACGCTCCAGGGAGCATTTCCTTGTTTCAGGGAAGGTATCTATTGGGCCCAACCATCATCTGGTCTTAAGTGGAGTTGGGGATAGCTAATGCATTTGATGGTGTAATAGGTTTGGAGTTTTAGAGTCATTTCTCTGTTGCTGGGAAAATAATAATGATATTAAATAAGCAATGTTTCAATAAAACATTGTGTCAAAAGGAAAGAAACATTAGTCCCGAGGTGCTTTTTGGAACATGAGTGTAGCGTCGCTCTCATGGACTTTGCTGCGTGGAGAGCAAATTGGGTCAATAAATGTTTTAGTGGAGAGAAAATTGTCACCTTAAGCCCTGCAGGGAAACCTTACAACTTAGAACACAAAGCTGACAAACAAATAAAACTGTTCAAATGGAATTTCAGAGGAAACTGTTTGGTGGTTTTGCAGAATGGTATACTTCAGACTTCTCTAAATGTAATATGACAAATGTGTTTAAGCAGAGACTTCTGGGGTCCACAGATGTTTTTATGCTGTGATTCCCCCGAACTAATCATAGTTAAAATAAATAGGAGATACTATCTGGAGCTTGACCAAACCTTTTCCTGCTGTTGAGATAATGAATGTGCAAGCTCTTAACTTTGCTGTGGTCTTCTTTACTAAGCAAACACAAGCCGTGTCAGGGGTGTGAGGACATTGTTGACACGCACCAGAAGAATGAGTGGAACAGCTTTAACAGCAGGGAAACAACAGAATGTAATCACTCATTCTTTAAATATACTACCAATGTCTTATTTTAACATTCATAATGTTATTGATTTTTATTTAGTATGTCATTGTATCAATTTAAAAAGTTTAGAATTGTATTGTATATATTTCAAAGGTTTAGAATGTTATTGTATATATTTTAATGTAATAACCTTTTTGGATTTAAAAAAATGTAACAACATACAGTGATTTAGTATATTGGCCAAGCCAACTAATTAAAGATACACAGTAATTTCTGAGGTCATTTAGTAATTCCCCATTGTGCCAGTTGCACAGTTAAATTTATCAATAGCATTATCCAAGGTTAATTTTCAGTTTTTAATTAAGTTTGAGTGATAGCAACTGCTCCATTTAATAAATGCAATAAAAGCAATAAATTGTGTTTAAATTGTTTTAAATTGTAAATTAATAAATTGCATTACATGGCCTTTATGTCAGCAG
>JAZGTJ010009203.1:0-19716 GCA_036877575.1 Botia almorhae | reverse complement strand
GATTCGATGGACTGCTTTACAGCTTTTAAAACAATATGTTGTGACAGCAGTTTTATACTCAATCAGCTTATTCCGAACAATCACTTCATGCAACACAAGAAAGACCTCCGCTGTCTGACAGCCCGTGATTGTTTTCGCCCTCTACCTGATTTCGCTGTTTTTGCTGGTGAATGAAAATTCACATCTCGCCGACCTCTTGCAGGTTTTGTGATGAACTGTTTTGGTCCACTGAATGATCAATCTCTTTCCCACTGGGATTTTGCTCAGCAGGACAATCACCAAACCCAGCCTGGCTGCCCTGAACCCAGCCAGTAGCATTAGGAGGCAGCAGTGAGGTAGAGTAATTGCCACCAGAGCACAGTAGACCACATTCCCAGCAATTACTCAAAAACCACAAATCGTTTGCCCAGGGTTAGGTCGACAAATGACTGGAGATGAGCCAGCACTTCAAATAGAAAACAAATGGAAAAATGAAACAAAAGGCAGAGAACATGGGTAAATGGAAATGAATTAATGCGAAAAAAGAATGAAAAATGACACTTTATGAATAGGTTTATTTATCATTGTGAAATACAGCATTGTGAGAGAAAACTTATCAGGTCGTTACATAACAGGGGTCCTCTGTCACACTAAATGGGTTTATTTTGTAATGATGACCAGCTGACTGTACAATATCCTGTTTATTAAATGCCTACTTATTAAATAAATAAATGATGTAATACTGATTTTCAGTTAAATAATTTTACTTTAAACTGAATAATTTTATAAATAAGTTTTATATTATTTTATTATGAGAGAGAATAGACACTACAAGTTTAGAATAGAATAGACACAGTACAAAAATGGCAATTTTTATAAACTAGCGTGTTCCAAATTATTGACACAATTCACATTTAGAAAATATAAGCATTCAACACCCACGTTTTTTTTATTTCCATGACGTCATTCTGTACTACAGCTTCTCATCAGATTTTTCTAACCAATCAAATGCTTTCTACTTAAAAGCTCTGGGCTATTTTAAAGGGTAGGAGGAGACACTCAATACGCCCCACCCTAACTTCCTGTTTCAGTGGAAATTACATCAATGCAGCAAACAAAGCTACACATTTCAGGCCACTTCAGTAGGTTTTAAACAGAAAATCTGGCCACAGAATGTCATGATTGGCCAATCACAACTGAGTATTCTGGACAGCCAAGTAATGCAGAGCTATGACTCATCTCTCTGTTTAAACAGTATTAAAGCATGCCTTCCTCCTTTATTATGCCATCATGGTGCCCTCATTTTTCTAGATGTTTCCTTGTTCTAATTAAAAGTGCTATGTTGGTTGGTGTCGGTCAAGTAATGGGCCATAACAACTTCTCAGAGAGACAATGAAAGCCCCACTTACACATGCCTGCACTCTATTAGATAGATAACTATTGTTAGATTATGTAAATCTCTGTAGATTCTGACATTAGTTTAGAGTTAGGAGAGATTGCAGACAGACTAACTGTGGACAAGTGCAGCACAAGTCTGTTCTCTAAATTCTTAGTTACTTAGTTTATTGTTAAAATAAGTTCAATACTTTAATTAAAACATGCCAATTAAAACAGCCAGTTCTATTTATACATATAGGCAGAGCAGGAATTTAAAAGGCATTCTTAATTGAATTCCGCACAAGCCTGGGAATGAGGCAGTTTTCTGTGCCTGTGAACTTTCAGAAAATTGTACTACTGCTGTCTTATTAGATATCTCTTGTTTTCAACAATCTTTCTTCTTCTCAGCTCCTCTGTCAATCTTTTAATAACTCTATTTATATTTTCCTTTGTCCTCTAGCAGAGTGGGTGAGGCCTCCTTACCAGATGTGTTTTCTTTTTATTCTAACTTTGGCTGCATTTACACCGCAAGTCTTAATGCTCAGATCCAATTGGCATGTTGCTCCCGGCCAAAAAGATTCCAGTCATTCACTAATGTGAGTGCTATGATTGACCCTGGAGTTGTGGATGGGCTTTTGCTAATTCATCTGTTCCAAAGTCGGCAAAAGTTCATCCAACAGCAATTAATTAAAGCGAAAGCGTTTTTTTAAATGCTGCCATGATAAAGACGGCATTAATGTTTTTCACTCCAGTGACACGACAGCTTCATATATCCTTATAGCCTCCTTATATTTGGCTTTAATGCTCTTTATTTTACGTTAACATTGCAGCCAGGTTCGGTACATGTGCAAAATGATGACGTTCAATGCAATCCATCGTGGAACAGTGACGTTATAGCCCAGATGAATCGGATATGTGTGTTTAGACGCAGATCGGATGTCTGCGTATTGAATATGTATCCGATTTAAATCCACATTTAAACGTAGCCAGGATCCTATACGAAAAAATCGGATCTCCTGTGTTTACACACGCACAACTAATTCCGATCTGTGTCAGAGTGAGTCAAAAATCAGATTTTTTGTGCCAGCGTAAACATAGCCTTTCATATGCTGGTCATGCAGACCTGGGTTTTAGAGGCCCACTACTCAGGGTGGTCGCCATCAGATCTTGGCAGATATTAACACTCTCTGGCTGATTTCAAATGCTATTAGCTTTCGGAAAAATTTTGATGCCGGCACTTGAACTTTAGCAGGAAAGGGAAATTGCTCTCAAATGTCACTCGCTTCTCAGCTCCGTGTCCACTGCGCCAGAAATCAAAAGTTAGATGCTGGTTCTTGATGCTATTTTAGGCTCTGTCAGTAAAATGACAGCAGGCCTGAGCTTTTCAATAATGTTGCGATGCCATTTTGGCCCCGTGCTCTGGATACACCTTGATGGCTCTGTCAGTCAGGAGAGACATCCCAGGGGAATGCCAACACAAAGAGAAGCAATTCTAAAAAATATCATGTTTTGATATTATAGAAAACCAGACTGATCTGAACTGATTGCAGTAGACTTTTATCCCAATCCGTGTGCCGCCACATCTGACTCTAATAGACGCCAATTGACAGTTTTGATAAATCGGTTACCTAACTACTTTAGTTAAATCTGTCAAAAAACATGTTAAACTGTATTTCTATCTTGACAGGAAACAGTACTGTGTGTGTCATCCATTTAAATTGAACAGTATCTGAGGTGGTAAATAATGAGGTAATTATCAGAGGAGTGAACGTAGACAACTGACGTCTAAAGGCATTTATGCTTATTTTAATTAAGCTGGTTTTACATTAACATTGTTGTTATCATTGCTGATGTGGTTGCAGAATGAATTAATTAAGTTGTTAATCTCCCTTTTTAATTTCAAAACTAATGCAATCACAGACACAGTGAAAAGTAAAACATGATAATTAAAATAAATTATTTTCCCCCCATAAATAGCTATAATGCAGGTACATTCTGTTAGAAACTTGTATCATAGCAACATGTTTTTAGTAGCTTGGCTATATATATATATATATATATATATATATATATAAACTATTTTAAGTACATGTAGCATTGGGAAGCTACAGTTGCACAGTCACTGCATCACCACACGATAACATTGAGCCAATGAAAACTAGCGCCCATGGCTGGATTAAGAATGCAGACATTCATGATGACTTTGGCCCCAATTAACCGAAAGTAATGATAATTTACAACTCACACAGGATTGTTTTACCAAACAATAGAAACCAGCCATTAAGCAAATCCTTTAACAATTAGAAAACAAAAATGAACAACAGACGACACTGAAAGCGAAGTTGCCCTCCTGAACCCGGTAGATTTTAAATCATTATACCATTTCACAATAAAAATGAAGCACACAGTAATCTCAGTGGTCATTAAGCAGTGTTTCTGAGCAGGGAGGCAGTCCTCGAACCAGAGTCCAGACCCATCAATGCGGTCTCTTGCTATTTCCATTGATACGGATGAGCTCTAGCTGTGGAAGTTCTTTATGGTGCTTAAGCATTCAACAGATGGTGATGCATCACTGGATTGAGTAATGAGGCACTGGGGAGGGTGTACACGATGTGTGACTGTTAGTCAGCTGTCCGTAATCTTATTTTATCTATTCTCATTTCATACAGTTCCTTAGAAAAGCATCAGGACAATGTAAACATATAGATAGCCCTTAGTGTGTTTTGTGATATTAACATTAATTCATTCATTCATTTTAATGACAAGCAACTACAGAAATTTCTGAACATTCTTTCTCCAAACCCGCTTATTGTGGGAGGACCGGAGCCTATCCCAGCATGTTAATCCACAGGCAGGGTACACCCAAAATCAGGAGGTTAAATTGAATGTTCCACCTCAGTCAAAAAAGCCTGGTAAAAATGGATTTATGAGCTGATCTCTAATAATGTACTTCCTGTTGAGTTCTTGATTCTGTCCTGTTCCCAAATCAGCCTTACCCTTATCTCTCACACAGATGTTCCAAAATGACTGTTCAAAAAAAAAGAAAGAAAAATGACAACAATACCACAAAAACTACAATGACAACCAGTAATGACTTCAAAACAATACTGGTGTGGATCCATCAGGAAATGTGCTTACATCAATAAAAGCAAGCAAGACAAAGGCAGATTGACTCATCAATGAGTTGAATGTGGCTGGTTAGCAACAATGATTATTATGTGCATAATCAGCTTGTCATAATAATGACTAATAAAAATGATCTGCTACAACAGATTTTGGTGAGAGCAGATACTTTAGATGTTGCAAATCATTTGAGACAGTTAGAAAGTTCACAGCAGAGAAAATCGTTTGATAGCTTCACTAACATATTTAATTAACCCAGCAATATCAGTATCTTAAAATCAAAACACAAAATATGCAAATGATACATTGATCTGGGCAAGCGTAGTATCTTGGTTATAGAATATACGGGCGTTGATGGCTGCCTTCCTTCTAGCTTTTGGCAGTTTTTCAACATTTTCACGAGACTTGGAAAGTTTGATGACTCTGTCAACCATCACAACAAATAAAAAAGCTTCTGTTATTAATATGCCCTCATGTCAGTCAGATGGATTATGAAAGACGTCAGTTTGAGAAGAGATGCTCATCAGATAAGCATGGAGTAATAAACCAACTCAATGACTGAGAAATCTACAGTAAGTAAGACATGTTACAAAACACTTTTCATTTGCTTTATCATTAAATTAGAACTATGGGAATCATTCAACAGTTTTGCTTACAGCAGTCAGAGAGGAGTATTTTTAAATTAATATTAATAACTTCATTGTTTGAAAGGGACAAGTACAATTGTTACTGTTTATATCTATTTCTCATACTATTCACAATTAGTTTTGATCTTTTCTAAAATGCTGATTTTGCTTCTTCGTTTTGCATTTTAGAAGCAGCATTCTCAAAATGTTTACATGATCTAACATGGTAAAGTACATATTTATAAAAAAACATGACATTCACCTCTCCTCCTGTTATTGGTGGGGAGTCAAGGGGGATTTTGAATGGTAAATCACATTATAATAGCATCTAAACAATCTTGTTATATAACACTCTGGATACAGATAAATATTGAGATTCTATTTGGCATTCTAGCATTGGGTACAGTGGGGACAGTTGGGTATAAACTCAGTGCCCTTGACATTTTTTACAGCTTACATATTTTTTTTTCTTACATATTTTATTTATATTTATTCTGCCCCTTAAAAATAACAACAAAATAAAACCCACCTGAGTTCAAAAGAAATTTGACTGACTGATCAACCAATCACATTATTTAGATGTTGAGAAGACCAGTTAAATTGTTGCAAACTGATGGGAATTTGCTATACGCCAGCCAATCAGATTACAGTTTGTAGATTTTGGAAATATTCTTGCCATTTTTGTGTACTACAGGACTTAGATGTGTACAGGGCAACATGAACTCTACAAACCTTTTAAGTTTTAGCAAGCAAAATAATCTGCACATTGGTCTCCACCTAAAACCTTTATCAACAAAACAATATCTCCACACATGCCAAAATGTGCACAGAAGGATTGAACAACAAATGGTGAATTGCTTGGAATTGCCTGTCGAAGGAACTTGACACAAATCCTGTTGAAAACCTGTCAAGATCTTGAAGCATCTATTGGATGAAGGCAACACTTAAGGAAACCTTAAGGAAACAGACAGTTTGGATGCTGAAGTGTAGAGCAGGTTGTCACAGAATGACAAGCTACAATAACCCGCTTTGAAAATGTGTTTAGATACTGTTACCCTCTATAATGGCAAAGAACAGCAAGCTTTCACGATTAGTATGTACTGTAATCAGCAAGTCAGCTTTACCTAGTCAATGTCAGTCACACTTCTTTTTGATTGGATATCAAAGCAAAGCAAAGAGGTTGAAGAAATGTAGGTTTCAGTGCTCTACCTATTGCTATTTGCCACAAACAAGAAAATAAAATGTTTTATTATAGATGCAACCCGTAACTTTCGCCTCGCCATCTCTGCTTCAAACATAAAATTGCAACTCTAAATTGAATTTTTTTACTAACGTGGATGGCAGTTTTAAATTCAACTGTATAAAAAACTACAAATGGTCCATTGTCCTCAGCACCTACACACGATATTAACTAGGTGTTCTTTCTGTTTATGGACGTGACATTTGCCATGAAATTAAACTCAACAGCTTTAATTTTAAAATTATTATTAGAAACTTACCAGAATTGTGGTAAGGTAAGGAGACAGTTTTAAACTTCAATCTGTTATGTACTTGCTGTACTTAGCAACAAAAGTTTGGCGTATAGCTTTAATAAAATAAATAATAATAATGCAAAATTTAGTTTCATGGCCAATATTTATGGATGTTAATTTTTCCCCTTTCTCCTGCCATTGGCCAATGTGGGGAAAGTAATTTTGAAAGAACTTCAGTATTCTGTAACATGGTGACTTTGCTAAATAACTACTTAATAATACTTACACATAACTGACATAGAGAAGATTCATAGAGAAGAGTATAAATGTGTCAGCTCTACAGATCTTGATATATAGCTCATGATTTTCCATTCTTCACTGTTAATACAACCTCCATTCAAACAATAGTTTAGTAATACAGTCTTTGAATCCTCTCAATGCCAAATGCAGATTAATTTGTGTACCTCTGGCAAATGCTTATTTACATTTATGCATTTGGCACAACATTTCTTTTTTTATCCAAGGAGACTTACAGTGCATTTTAAATATAAATGTTCTTTCATTTTCTAGAAATGAAATCCATGACCTTAATGTTGCTAGCACAACCACCTGAGCTACAGCAACATTACTCTGAGCTTCGTGTGGAGCTGTGTGGAGTCAGTTCCATTGTAAGGTCAGTTCCATTGCAAACAGAAAGCAGAACTTCTAAAGAACTTCTAAAGACATTTTTTCACAGAAGCCAAGAAGCAGTCTCTAAATCAAACATTGCTCTCTACTGATTAAAATAGTTTCTGACCGTTTCTGAATGACTTTGGGGTAAACTATTTTTATCCTAAAATCACACATTCAAACCTTTCTCAAATTAGAATAAAAACATTTCATCACATGCTAGCATAATTCAACTCGAAGATAATTTGTCTTATGATATATATTTGTCTATTCATTTTGCAAAATGATCTCCAGGGAATCGGGATGTTGGTTCTGAATGTGCACATACTGAAAACTGGCACCTGGGTGCTGAGGTACTGACAAGAATCACCAAATGCTGAATGTTTATACAACAATCAGCTCCTCTGTGCTCCTGTGATCCTGCCTTACACAACAAAGACTTATTAACAATTTACATGGAAAAGTAGTGTTTTGGTTACGGTTACTAATGTTTGTGTGGTGACAATCTGTTCACCAATAGTTCCAGTGTTGACTTAATTGGTTAAAAGCAAGTGAAAAAAAAATTACAAGCCTACAGTACATATATCTGAATTAGTATGGTATATTAAACACCTCCCTGCCATGAATGTATAATACAATTAAGAAACGTATCTGTAATGTAATTAAGTAATATAACCACAGTGACTCTTATTTAACAAAGGCAGAGAAAGAAAAAAATTTGAGTGACACAGAGAGATAAAATATCCTTCTCTTTGTATCTCTGCTTCCACCTGCTAATGTATCCTCACAATGAGTCAGACAGTATCTGTTGAATCAGGAAGGCCAGTGTAGCTTTAAACAGCAGCTTTAGGCATTTAAAATGTTTTCCGCTTTGTTTTTCATCTCAGTATTGTGGGAGTTTAAGCTCAACCCAATTGTTATTTCCTCAGGCAAAATTTTCTCCCTGTCGGGAGAAAAATATCGGATACAATAGTAATCAGGACAGAGGTAAAACATTTATTTTTTTTGAAGGTTTGTTGTGTGTGTGTGTGGGGGGAGGGGTACTTCTCTAATCTATTATACAGAGATTATTTTATTTTATTTGTGTGGTTTTGGCCAGGCTGGCTGCAGGGCTGAGGGGTTTTTTATGGAGTAATCCTGCACAAAGCTCGTAATAACCTGTCAGTTCATTCCATGCCAAGAGCCTCTCTCTCTCTTTCTCTCCCTCTCTCTCTCTCTCTCTCTCTTTCTCACTGTCTTTCTACTCTGATTGGTCCCAATCAGAATAAGAAGCCCTGAGCCGAAGGTTAAAGAAACACAAAAAAAATACATGCAAGATATGCATATGTTCAGCTACAGATGCAACTTTTGTGTCACGCTTATAGTGTAAACTAGGGCTTGTACGACTGCTCCTTTACTAGTTGACTGATTATGCAGAAAGTAGTTGACTAATTGGCAGGTCAAATTTTCAGTTTTAAAACCTAGTAGACTGCCTATTGAGGCATTTTAGGGTGTCAGAGGTGCACTTAATTTTAATTAATCTTAATCTTAATTAATCTGCCTCCTAAAAGAGCCTGATCTGATGAAATCCTAAGAAAGTGTCCTTTATAGACAATGTCATCTTCTAGACACGGTTAGTTTCAAGTATCAGATTTGGCTATTGCATGTTAAATATGAAACTGCATTATTATACTTATAATGGCATAACTCAGAATTTTCTTTTCAGTTCAGAAAGATAATTGGAACAATATTAAACTTGCTCAGCTTTAGAAAGTCACAAAGATCAATGCATCCACACATGACTGTACACATACATCAATGACACAGTCCACACATCAGTGACACCTATTACATAATCAGCAATTTAGGTGCTGATAAGAAAGCTGGTTAGATACATCAGATAAAGTAATGCAGAGCAAAATATGGGAAAGCTGCATTGCATTGCTCCTGTCTCTGTGTACACCTGAAGTTCTGCAAATCCTTATGAAGAATCCCAATGTCAGGAAAGAGTGGCTGAAGTACTTTTAACAAGATTTCTAATCCTTTCAGTCAATTTTTGCTGCATTTCACCGTGTATTGTTTTGTAAATCTGTCAAAATACAATGCAGGCTTTGCAAGGAGGCTGTTATTGAAGGATGGGGCGGTTAAAAGCTATATTGAATCTGACAGCAAACCTACAGACCTTGTCTTAGTGGAACAAAACACTGTTGCTCATTTCAAATGGATTTTTTAACCGCAAAAAACTGTTTAAAGTCTTTGGATAACACAGAAGGTGGAAATAGATTGTGAAAACCTAAATTATGACTCTCCACATGCAAAAACACAGTGTATATTGGACGTTACATTTACTTGAAATGAATGTTAAATTATTCAATAATTCTTTCATTCTGAAGTTTTACTTTTGTGTCAGGTCATTTTTATACCACCGGGGACAGAAGCATGAAGTATGCATTTGTGGATCAGATGCTTAAAATTCACACATCAGGACCAATTATCATCACTGATAGGCCTGTAAACTGATTTAAACACCTATGATTGGACACTGTATTCCTCATCTGTGATTGGTTACATTGTGACTTCAATCCCTGCATATTTATTTGTCTGTAACACAATAAAACACAGAAACACAACAGCATGAACACATAAAACTATATGGAAAATCATAGCCATAGTTACTGGAGATGCATTTTCCAAGGTCTAGAATCTTTAATATAGTCCCAGAGCTGTCAGACAGCAATGAGAGTGATATCAGCTGTAGTATTGGGCCTGTCTTACTTCAACCTGGATGTAGATATGAAACTCCACAAGCCGAATGAGATGGTGAACACAAAGATGTTTTACAAAGGCAATTTCCACATTGCCTATCAGCGACACACAGAAAATGAAAAATGCATTATTCAGTATTTACGTTGTGCTATAAGACATAATGCATGTTACAAGAGAACTGCTATTGGTATCCTCCACAGGGAGCTCAAATAAAGCTACAGGACCTACAACTATTAATGTCATGTTTTGATAAGCAGAGTCACCCACTGTAAATCTAATTTTCTTTAGAACACTCCCATTATATTTGCATTTGGATGAGAGGTAAGACATTAAAGCTAACATGTGTTAATGCAGTGCATGTATTTATTACATTATTTGAAGTACTCAATATTTTCAGTAAATAATCATTATTAATTTCACATATATATTAAATATTGCATTTATTTATTTATTGGCTAACTTTTTATAAGCAAATGCGGTCATTTAACACTGTTTTGCATGGGAGACGTTGTTGTTATTGTCAAAGCCGGATGAAGTTTCATATTTCATTTTATGTAAAAATAGTGCCCAAAGAAAACATGTTTACTTGGAGGAAATGTGGTAGGCCTTGGAGGCGTGTACTTGTAATGAAGTGATTATTCAAAAATGATCAGCATACAAGCATATAAAAACCTTTGCCTGGAGCTACAAATCAAAAATTCACTTCTCAACAAATTTTTTTCAGATGTGTTTGTACACATTCCAGAATGCTTTGCAGCTCCATTGCAAAGGCAGATTTGTCTGTGTGAGGATCTTGTTTATGATTGTATACATGTATGTATGTGTGTACAGTTTGTGTTATGTATATATGCATGTATGTGTACGTGTGCTTTTATGTGTATTTGCATGCATGAGTGTGTTAGTTATGAGTTAGCAGCTACATACACCTGTGATAACAGATTTCCTGAAACAAATGTCAGGAATAAATGTTATTAACTTTTCTTTTGTTATATTTTCAAATATCAAATTAGTACACATAAACAATTAAACTATATATCTATATCAGTATATACACAATCTAAAACACTATATCAGAAGCCATTAATTTTAACACATTTTCCACAAAATCCATTAAGCAGCACTTAGCTAGCAACAGAGGGGCTTGTTTGTTGTCTCAAAGCCTGAATTATGTTCACAGATGAATACACATGCAAAAAACTCTATTATCCACAAGAGGAATTGACCCTAACCCCAAATCCCATCGGACACAAACACATCCACTCAGACGGCAGTAAAGGTTCCTCGCAATGCATCAGCTCTCAGCCTCTCTCGCTCTGCGGCCATTTTAACTCAGTCTTCTAGTTTGCTGTATTTTTAGGGGTTCGCTGTGACCCAGACACAACACAACATACATCACGGCTAATTACATAGAACAGATGAAGTGCCCCTGCGCAGGCTGCTAGCCCGCTAGCAATGGCAACCTGTCGCGTGTAAATACTGTACTAAACACAAACCTCCCACTCACATCATTACTGAGCAGAACCGAGGTTAGGGAGGGACGGCCTGACGTGGACTGAGTTTACTGTTAAAAAGAAATTGGAGATTCATGAGAAGAGGGATGTAAGAGTAAAAACAGATGAAGGAGCCAGATGGGAGGAGGGTAGACAGATGATCTTTTCTGGCAAGTAGAGAAACACTTGTGTGGTATTCCCTCTCTTACAATGAGGAGAAATCATTGTTCGAAAAGTAAAGCTAAAAAGCCGTAAAGCTGCTGTTTGTGATTTCAAATCATTGAAATAATTGTAAAAAAAGATGTTTTGTCTGTAGAATGATGCAGTTACGGCCTCTACCAGCAGGGCCTCACTGGAACATACTATCCAGTCAAAGTCAAGTGACCCCCTGATATATACAGTTGTTGCACCAGCAGATCTTTGCGAGAAGATTGAAATTCTTCTTGATACTGTCAGACTATGACAGTGAGCTGTCAGAATCTTGTTGAAACGTTTTGGTTATTCTGTGACAGGAAAGAGCTACATAGTAAAATCCTGGAGGTAGACATCTCCTGCATTTTAAGCGGCCCCAAAAGCAGGTTTTTTCCATGTTATCAATTATACGGTAAATTTTGTAAAACAGTAACGGTTTGCCTGAGAGAAACTGTGCTGAACACATTCAAACAGCATTTCACCTTATGATATTTGAGCAATTGTCACCCATTCAGTTATACAATTGGAAAAATAACATTGGCTGAGGTCACATATACACACACATCCTCATAGACACAAACTGTCGTCAAGGTCCCATTAGTGCTCTGAAGCTCATCCTGATCACTCACCGTGGGCACACAGGCCCTGAACTTGCTCTCTAACACAGAGAGAATGGAGAAATAGCGCTCGGTGCCAGAAGCTGTCAGAGTCCCAAGATAGCCTTTAAATTCAGCCTACCCTGACTCTCCAACATCATCTCATTAGAATTTATAGGTATTTCTTTCACCAACTATTTGTTTTAGCACACATTTTTTATGTTCGCATAGACGCTGATCTAGGCAATATCAGGATATAGATATCTCTAAAATATAAACCCTGTAAAATATGATTAAGTCAATTATAAATGGTACTGGATAATGAGAATGGAAAAATGCTCCAGATGTTTAGATCTTATTCACATCCAAACAGCTTTTAGAAAGAAGAGCATTTGCAAACATTTGTGTTTGTACACATTGATATCACAGGCTTATCGGTGTCTATCCAAGGGTAAATAAACGTATGTGTACAATTTAGTTATAAATACCTACAAATACTAATAAGATCACGTCAGGCTCTCAGTTTGAGAAGCTCAAAGCAGCTGCTCTAATGATGCAGAGAAAGCAACAACGACCTCATCGTTCTCTCTGTCTCTCTCATGCACACTCACATATGCGCTAATATAAAAGATAATCCACATCTTCATCTCCCTGGCTCATGTTTAGACTTACAATAGGAGTCTGTGGCCAAGAGAAGGATCCCATACGCGGTACACCGGGCACTGCTGGCAATGTGTGATGAGGCGATCACAGTGCTTATTGTGTTATGGTGTCGCTCCTGTGTTGGTGTCTGTAGTTCAGTTCCAGACAGTCAACAGATCTGGGCCAGCTGGCCCTGTGCCATCAGACCTGTTGTGATGAAGACAACAAACACCACGTCATTTTTACAAGCACATGCTGGAGGCATTAAAAAGACGAGGCACTGTCTTTTACCTTATTCGAATTAGACTGAAATGATGGCAAAGCATTATGGCCATGTTGGTGCTGGCTTGCCCATTAGCGGATAACTCATTCTGTGGGGTCGAACGCTCAATCTTTGCAGTCACAGCTCAGTAACAGTCATTAGACTCAGTTCCTTCAGATACAGAGCTTCTGCATGTACTGTAATTCAATGGTATGTGCATTGGGGGAACCAGCTGAATGACCATCACAGAATGATCTCACTGTTATGATCATTCAGGTCTTTACATTTGACATTTATTGCACAAATGGTGAACTTTGGAGAGGCATGACCTAGAATGTATATCATTATCTGTGTTTAATATGTAACAGTGCTTCTAAAGTTCATCCAAATCCACTTGTGATTCACTCATTCTGTCTGAACTGGCACACACACACACACACACTTATTTTTATGCCTTATGGGGACTATTGACATAATGACATCATTTGACAATGACATTAAAAAAAGTATCATTCATAATCAGTTTCTCTTGTGTGGACCGCTGGCTTGTCCCCAAAATGTAGGTGTGTGTGACTTTTACCATCCTCGTGGGGACATGTGTTCCCCAGAGTGGTAGTAAAACAAGCACACACACAGAGGTAGAGCATGCTCCATATGTTTTGACAGGCTCTGGCCGACAGCACAGACAGCGGTGTGATCAAGGCCGCTGCAAATAATTGGCTCGTCTGTTTCCATGAAAGCACTATTAGACTTTTGCTCTCATTTCGTCCGGACGCACCGCGCTCTCCAGCACCGCCTGTCCCCCTCCTTACATCTCCAAGTCAAACACTGACCGCTGCGGGTCTTGATCACTGCAATCATTAACCTCCTGATGCCCTCTGGGAATATCCAGGCATTTAAACCTGTGGGCAACGTCACCCACGTAGGCCTGGCTGACAGCGAACAGACGTGGGCATAGAGAGAGCACGGAGCCCTGCCTGAGTGTGCCATTGATCTGTCTGGATTAGGGGCCCTTGTCTGTGGGGGCATCTCTTTCAACTGACAGATTATTACTGGCTTTGCCGGGATTTTGGCCACATCAAAGACTCTCTGCACAATAACTGTGTTTGGCAGAATCATATAATATGATTCCATAGTCCTCAGAGAGGAAGAGAAAATAGAAAACAACATTTGCCTCTCTCTCTCTTTATCAGCTTCATTTCTGCTTCATTCCAACGTGATCTCATTAGAGTTTGTAGGTATGTGTATGTAATGTGTGGTTCCAGTATGCGTACATTTCTGTATATGGAGTGTATTGGTATTTAAATTTAAATGTACAATATAAATGTTTTGATAGCATCCCACATTGTAAACCCTTTTATACAATGAAGAAAATGATACAAACCGATACAAATAAAAAAAAAATTGTTACAAATGTTTTTAAAGCTTTGTAGGAATCCAAAGGTTTATTTTATTGTATTTATAATAAATAAGATTAAATATGCTTAACTCATGTATGTTATGCTCAGTCCTCAGAGCGGAACGAAGGTACCGTCCAACAGCGCCAGGCGAGGTTGGCAGTTTGGTGGCAAAGATGACGTATAATGTAATTAAAGCTCAGTTCCACAGTGGCAATGTAGACATATAGCGACGTGAGGAATTATGTCTGAAGCACGACTGGCGGCCCATGCTTTTTTAATATATGTTCATATTGGACAACAGTGCAGTGAGGGGCATCAGTAATAATATTGCTGAAGGAAATATGAGGCTTGGATGAGAGGAAAGTATGAGGGATGGACTGATACATAGATAGAATTGTACAGCCCAGATATGGTCTTGTGGTTTCTGTGGCAGGTTCTGATGGTTATTGGCCTGGGACAAGCCGCCGAGCTGTAGAGCATTACTAAACCATCTCATTTCCTCGTCATCTACCCTCTCTCTGTCTTTTGTTCTATCTAGAATATGCGTTTAAGACCGCGTGGGTAGAAAGTTGAACTGATCAAAGGCTATTGAAAACATTCCTGAAGAGGATATTAGAAACATTGCTGATGACTCAAAGAACAACAGCTTCCTTTGAAATTAAATGAATAGTTTCCCAAAAAATAAAAATGTAGTCACCCTTATGTCTTTCGATGCCCGTCTGTTTTTTATCTTCTGCTGAACACAAAGGAGCTATTTATAGCAGAATGTCAAAGCTGTTTTTTATACAATTAAAGTAAATAGTAATTATGGCTGTCAAGCAAGTTTTTCGGTGAACAGCGATTTGTTCTTTACACAAAGCAATCAAATTGACTTGAATTTCGAATAGAGGGAATATATTGGAATATACTACACATATGGACTACTTTCAACTATTTATATGGTGCTTATATACATATGTTCTTTGCTGTGTCTGTATGCCAATGACTTTTCCAATCTTTAACTCCTTCACACATAGTTCTTTTCACTTCTGTTCATTTCGAAAGGTCACTTTCAGCCATCTGATCAAGTGAAAAAATGAATCAGCTGGCAAAATTATAGATGCAGCCCTTGCAAACAAAAATTGTCACAATGTTCCAGCGTATTTCATGATTCACATTCATGGTGTCAGAGCTTTCGTAAACAAGAGTGTTGTCTTTTCGATGATTCACTTACTTGAATCATTAGCAGACAAATGCTGAACATCAGTGCCGTGGATGACGCCCATGATTCATTTCAGAGGCCTGAATGTTCTGTGGGTTTTCTAGAACCCTGAGCTGCTCCAAAGGTTGCCAGATCTATCAGAAATGCAGGTTTCTTATGTTGGCCCATCTCCTCTCTCCTGGGCCTCCAAATGGGCACCCGTTCCCATGGGCACCCACACACACGGCAGAAGACCCCTCAGCCAGCCCTCGATATGCTTTTCTCTCGTCACACGGGCCAAACGCTTCTCCTCTCTCTTCTGTGGAAGAAACTAAGCATGGGTACATCTGCTGATTCTGGGTGGTTTACTCACTACATAAGAGGCCTTTGCTGACAGACCCCCTACTCCATCATCGCTCAACACAACACGCTAGACAAGCACAGATGAACAGGGTCCAGAATTAACACCTGCCAAGCGGTACACACAAGTAAAAAATGGCTTTGGCGAGTAAATAGAATTATTCACCAGCTGGCCTCTAACTTGATCAGAAACTGGTGAAAGGAAAACTCGAGAAAAATCCTGAACAACTTTTACCTCAGTGGAAACTTCTATTTTCATTCCAAAACTTCAAGTGGCAAAATGCCTATGTAGAATATTTCTTGACACGAGCCACCAAATTAAAAGTATAAGCAACTAAATTTCAAATAATTTTCAGTTAAAAAGAAAGATGGACACCATTGCATCTTAATGCGATTCTGCGTAACACAACATTGCATTTTTTGTCCCAAACATATGAGGAAAAACAGCTAAATAATCCCATTTGCAAAAGTCACTGTCCATTGGCAAGTTAATTAGGAATCCCATGTGAAGACTAGGCTTTGAAAGACTTCTCTGGTGACCCTCAGCATACACCACACACAGCACTTGCGGCATTGCCAACCTCCCCCCAGGCTCCTGCCTTCCTAGCCCTCCCTCAGGGACCCTCTGTTAGCTGTCCAATTCATTCCTCTCCTAGTTCAGAAACACTACTTTCTCTTCAGTACAGGATTACCGCTTTTGTATGTTTCAGATGTGACAGCTGCTTCATTCAGCTCGCAAGTGTGGAGGCCATGAGATAAGACAGATACTGCTTTAAAATCTTTCCCCCTGACTAAATCCTTTTTCGATCGTATATTTTTTCCTCTTTCCTTACCTTAAGATTACAGCATATTGTGGTGGTGCAATTTGAAGAGGTATATTAGGAGGAAATGACTGCTTGGAAGGTGTTGCTTCTACACATTCTCGTAGTCACGTAGGTTTTCTGAGGGTGTCTCGGTAATTAAAGATACATTAACTTTTACAGTCAATCACAAAATAAAATTAAACTAAAAATGTCACTATTATAGATCTACATCTATTACATATAATACACATAACAAACTGTGAAAAAGCACAAATGCATAACAGTGTTGAGAGATTGACATTTCTTTTAATGGGAATTTGATGGAATGACCTCTCATGGACTCTTCATTTCAGGAGAGTAATCAAGATTAATTTTGCGAGTCTGAGTTTAACTCAGCCGTGGCATATTTCATAATCAGAGGAATGCTGTGGAGGTCAGGTTTTAGATATTAATAGATAACTTAACTCTGGAGAGGCAGCAGTTTCCAAACACATATTTATCATAATCAGCCAAATTCTGGACATCATTAGCCAAATAACACCTTTACTAAACTCTCATATACTGTACTGCTCATATACTGTAACTTATTGTCACAACACTACATATAATATGTTATAATAGCAATTTTAAAATTAACACATTGTTTTCCATCAAATTCTTTAAAATCTTACCACAAAGTAGCTATGCACTTTTCACAAAAAGTGATTGTTATACAATATATAGTAATAGTTTCTTTTAGGGTCAGTTCTACTGTAAGACTTCTCCCGTAATGACTCTCCCAGCTATCAGGAGGCGCAATTTGCCCCCTCTTACAGTGGCTCTCCCAGCCATTGGTGGGCACTGTCTGATTTGTTCTGTGAGGACTCTCCCTGCCACCAGGTGGCACCACCTAATGTGAACCTCTCATCAAGTTAATTTGTTGCACCTGTATTTTGTTCTATTTAAGTCTGGCAGTTTCAATGAGCTGTGTTCAGTCTTGAGGCTACTTTGTTTCTGTTTCTTTGTTGCCAGTTGGTCATTTTTATGTTTTTGTTTGCAAAGCCATGACTGCCTTTTGTTTGTATTGTAGATTGAATCCAAGTAAAGACTGCAAGTAGATCAGAGGTAGAACAGTGTATCTTCTGACTGAGAGACCTGGGTTCAAGACTCATCTCAGAAGCTTTACCTCACTTCATCCTGACATCTACCCTGGATAAGACACATTGTGAAAAAAAATAGTTAAAAGCACTGTAAAATAAATTACAATACGCACCTGGCACAAACAGAACATGAGGGTTTAAATATGGCTCTATAACAGCAATGTGAAACTATCTTTGCACTCTCTTTGAATGGTTGTAGGTATCTGTAATTTAAGATGTGAATCTGTTGGGTAACCAACTGTAATGTAATTTTAAATGGTAGTACATTGGATTTAACAGGTTAACACAGCGCTTTCTTTAATATCCCATTGCAGAGAAGCAGCACAGACACAGTGCAGCTTTTGAAAATGAGATGATGCCGCATACATGTACCAGGTTTGATGTCTTGGGGTATGCTATTTAACACAGTAGATTTTAATACAAGATGTGTGACAGTCTCTGCGCTGTATGCATATGAAGCAACATGTTCAGAAAAACACAGACAGATGTCACGTCAGACGAATCTACACAGGTGTCAGCTAGGTGTTTAACAATCGCAACCATGTGCTAACAACATTCCTTCCGAAATAAAGCAATGTATAGCTATCAAGAGAGTGTGAGTTTTTGATGCGTGTCGCTTGGAGAATACAAAGAGCCTCTGTCTCTCAATATCTGTTCAGAAACTCTGTATGTTGTTATAAAAATAACACTTTCGTCTGCCACGCATATTTCTTATTTAATGAGCTAGTTAGCAAGTGTTCGTGAAATGTATCCCATTGTTAGAGTGGGACAATACACAAATGAGATGTTATGGTCAAAAGCTCCTGAAATGGAAACAGTTGGAAGTAAAGAAGGACTTTGTAACGATTTTTGCCATTTTACCATCCTGTTTAAAAGTGTATCAGAGTTTATTTATTTTTCATGCTTTTGATTGCTGCATTCCGCAGTGTGTGTTCATCAGCATTTAATGATAGAAGTTGTTATACCAATATTTAAGAAACTGTTTTATGTAAGAACAAGAGCCTGCTGGTTCATAAGTTAATTTAAATGGACAACGTCTTAGATTTAGTCAAGTCAACTTTATTTATATAGCGCTTTTTACAAATTGTCATTGTTTCAAAGCAGCTTTACATGTATGATATCTTTAAGCAGACTACACAGCACACACAGACAGACACGCAGACAGACAGACACAGAGAAAACAAGGTAGGAGAAACACACGTGATATATTATGCAGATTATACAGTCATATATGGGGTATGAACAGATAGTATGAAAATAATATTAATAATAAGTAATAAGTGCAAAATTAAAGCAACCTTTTCTACAGCAGCCTCCTGACGGGATTTAAACACAGGAATTTTCACAGATTTAAACAATAAGTTAGTAAAATGACTGGCTTTTTGCTTTTGTTAAAAAGCCAGAACAGTAATATGAAAAAACAGAAATGTCCAATAAATTAATTTATTATATTATTAATAATATTAATTGGAATTAACAATCCTTGCTAATAAAGTTTATTATGCTAATTGTAGGCTGTTTACAATTACCACACAACATTATTAATATAGAATGTAGGATCACAGGTGTGCATTTATTTACAACACCGTCCAGAGGTTTTCAGACTACTGATTACTGATCAACTAATGTTCAATACAAAGGTACACAAATTACAACCTACT
>JAZGTJ010009202.1:0-19717 GCA_036877575.1 Botia almorhae | reverse complement strand
AGTTCCGTTGACTGAAAACTTACCGATGGCCATAAAAATCTCATTCACGTTCATTGAAGTCTTCGCTGACGTTTCCATGAAGAGCAAACTGTTGTCGTCTGCGTACGACTGCGCATCCTGTTTGCAAACCAAACAAACAAAAGGTTAAACAATCTAGGCTGACTTTTGTAAATGGACATCTCTGCACGTCTGGAATTCTGCAGAGCGTGTGTGTTCGTTCACAAACCGTTCAACACCTTGTTTGTGAAATCATCAGGACACGTCTGCTGCTTTGTGGCTGTTCAAACATTACAAACCTGAAAGTCCAGCGCTCTCTTGCTGGCAAGATCGGCCTTGTTTCCTGCCAAAGCTATTACGATATTTGGACTGGCTTGTCTTTGAAGCTCTTTCACCCAGGTTTTCGCACGTGCAAACGATTCCTGGAAGGAAAAACACGCGTTCCTTTAAAGCATTTCCTCCAACTACATGAGAAGAGTAAAATGGAGCCAAAATTCACTCTTTTCTGCCTTGTTTTGTCTTTTCTCCCTGAAGTCCTCTAACAACGCTAGTATATTTAGTAGTATATCCATTAGTATATCTGTTTATTACTGCTGTGTCTATGGTCTATGAATTGTGCATGCCCGTTTGCTGTTGTTTTAAATGCCGTTTACCACCACACCCTTCAAAAACAGCAGTTCTGTAAAGCGGTATTACAATGTTTCTGGATTTCAGAAGTTACTAACGTTTACATTTATGCATCTAGCAGAAACTTTCATTCAAAGCGTCTTACAGTGCATTCAAGCTATACATTTTGTCGAATACGTGCATTCCCTGCGATTCAAACCCACAACCTTTGCGCTGCATACGTAATGCTACAGGAACTCTACGTCTGTCCGCAGCTTAGTTTCCACACTTTTTATGGACCAAAGAAGACTCTTTAAATAAAAAAAAAAACTATTCCATAATACAAAGATCTCGAATGCTTAATGAAGGTTTGGTTTCACATGATACGACCCCTTTAAACCTCAGAGCGAATACGACATGTACAGACTCACTTCATTTGTGATGTCATACACCACTATAGCCGCCTGAGCTCCTCTGTAATACATCGGCGCCAAACTGTGGTAGCGCTCCTGACCCGCCGTATCCCAGATTTCAAACTTCACTGTTGTGTCATCCAAACATACTGTCTGAGTCAAGAAGGCAGCTGAGATGAGGAGAAAAACAAAGGGTCAGATCTTCTTATCAACATTAACACTCCAGACATGATCATCATCAGATGAAATTACCTCCTATTGTGCTCTCCTGAAACTCGTGAAACTGCCCTTTTACGAAGCGAAGGACCAGACTGGATTTGCCCACAGCGGACTCTCCCAGGAGCACTAGTTTAAACTGACAGATCTTGTTGCCGCCGTTCGGCCCGTTAGGTCTCGTTGCTCCGCCTCTTCCTGCCATGACCCTAAAACCCAATCACCTGTACTGAAATCAAAAGATGCTTCTCTTAAACGACCGCTCCCAGATCTGCAGAAACAAACATGGCTGGAATTAGTTTTATTTGTTTTCCCCCCACTCATAATATATAATTATCTCTGCACCAGTCCTGGAGATTTGCCTTTCCAAGTGGGTATAATTTCAATCACATGGATTTCTGTAAGTTGTTTGTTGTTTGGATAAGCTTTTTATTAAGTTATTTATTACAGAACGCACCCACAAAGAGCAAAAAAACAGCACAATAAATATCCCTAAAACTGATTTGGTTACTCAAGCAAGTCAGCCAGAACCCTTAATTATGCTTTTATGTAACAACTGGTTTAGAAAGAACTTCTGTTGTGCAATATCTCATTCCATATATTACATCCATACCAACACAACCACATGACTAACTCATGAATGACAGACATTGTTCAGGAGCTGACTTACTTAACCACGACTTACTACTTTTGAATAATAATGCTAAATATATAGTTCATGTGTTTATTATTATTTAGGTGAAACCGTACGCATTAGCCAACAATACATGTTTAAAGTTGCCGATTTGGTTTTGTTAGATATAGAAACTTTTTAATTCAACTTAATTTTAATCCTGTTTTTATCCAATTTTGGCAGTGAGATCAAATAATAAATCAAGGCAAATACAAATCATTGTTTTTGTTCCAATGCAAATGAAAGGCAGGTACGTCGTTTGTGGATACAGCATTTTGTGCAGTGTGTTCTGTTGTACACTACATATTCGCAAATGTAACAGATCATGCAGGTTTTTTAAAGAATACAGAAAATGCACATACTGTGCACAGAAAGCATACTGTATACTGCAGCAAAAGTATTGGTATTATAATTCCGATGTCTAGATGTTATGCACGTCACTCTGTATTTCATAAGAGATATATACAAAGTGACAGTGCAAAACATGTTATTGTGAATGGACAGCCAACACTTATGATCGCCTTTATACACCTGAAACCTATACACTAAAATTAAACCCATTTAATTTACTCAGTAAATTACTAACATTTCAATACGTCATGTTTTAATCAGGTCTAATAACAGACGTTTAATGTATATACAGTAGAAACTAATGCTAACACAAGACCTGTTGGACATGAAGCGCAATCTGGTGTTTCAAAACAAACCACAGCTGGCTTTCATCACCTAATACTGTACAGATCAAAAAACAAACTCTGTTTCAGAATGACAAGTTAAAATAATTATTTGCAAGAAAATTTACTTAATGTCATAATATGACAGCGAGATCTTGAGCTGCCTGTTAGCTTCACTGGCACATTTGCCATGTAGCTACTTTAGTTTTCTGTAAGACACACACACACACACACACATCAGTGCGTCGATTCAGGTTATCGACAGCCGTGATCTGAACGCGTCGGCGGTGTTTATACCGGAGCTGTGGAGTTTTCTCAGCAGCTGCAATTTAAACGGCTACGAAAACCAAGCTAATGTTGCTAATGCTACCAGAAAAACAGGCCGCGCGCTCAGAACACAATGCGCGTGACAGTTCATGAATAAACAGTTTAAAAGAACACCAGAAATGACTGTATAACGAGTGGTTTATTAGAAGACAAGCGCAAATAAGAGTAAGAATGTTTAAAGTCCAGGGACTCGTACCTTCCTCTCGGTTCCTCCCAACTTCCCCCTTCGCACCAAAACTGACGATGACGGATCGTATGACTGGAACTGACGTCATATCGCGTCAGTGAAAAATCGGCCAATCAGAATAACGTTCCCGGTAAGACTTTCCTTCATCACACAGTGATGTTTGTAAGTTTTTTAATTTCTAAAAAAAATACTTGATTTCATCTTTCGTTTCTGAAAATGAAGTGTGTATCGTATGTGTATATTTTTATTATATAGTGTGTAACTTCACATGGGGTGATGAAGTTAGTTCTGCTCAGCCTGCTGTTGAGTCGCTGGGTTGGGTTGCTTTAGTTCGGATCAACCAGTACATGGTGTGAACCCAAAATCACCCATAACAGTAAACAGTCAAACTTCAGTGTGTGACAGTATTGAAAGTTAATAAATGACCCTTCTAATATTCCAATTCAGTTGATAAATCCCATAAAATCTGCCCAAAACATGCATGTTTGGATCATATTTTAACCTCGAATTAAAAAAATCTATATGACTTTTTATTTTATATTTTATGATCATGAGAAACACATTTCCTCCACAATTCCAATTGTCATAATGCAAAGAAATTACTCAGTTATAGTGATGAGAATATAATGTGAATCACACTGTTGAGAATAATGATAATTACAAGAAATAAAAAAAACATAGAGACTGTCAGATGCATTACAATAATGAGAGTTTGAGGGGTGCTTAATTATAATGTCACAATCATAATGTCACAATGCAAAAAACTCATAAAATAACTTTTTGCTGAATCCAATTTCTTTAAATTTTGTAATGAAATATGACCTGGATGTGTTTTTGTGAGAGTTGCTCAAAGTCTGTAACTTAAGTCTTTGTTTTTAAGACGTGCATTTTTAGGCAGTTAGAACTTTAGTTTTGGTTTTCAGCAACTTTGTGTTTTACATTTCATACATTTGGCAGACGCTTTTATCCAAAGTGATTATACATTTTGTTCGCGCATGTGCTCCCTGGGAATCGAACCCACGACCTAGCGCAACCAACTGAGCTACAGGAACATATTTTAGTTTTTAGAACGGTACACCTCATGTCAATGATGGAAGAAACATCTCCAGTGGCTTTGCGACTCACAACAGTAAATTTAAACACGCAAAATGCACACAAACAACATTCTTGGTTTTATATAGTTAATTGTCTTAAGCTGTTCTATATATTGTCATCAATAACGGTTGTTCACACAAACTGAACGAATGTGTTTAATGAACATACAATGTTCTAAATGGCTGTAGTTTTTAATATTGTTAATTATAATTGTTAATTTTATAATTTTAATATTTTTAACATGTTGTGATGGCAATCCATTTACCATTTAGCGTTTTTTTTATTGAGAATATAATATGGCAACTTAAATGATAACATTATCAGAAACAACTGTTGAGTAATCTGCATGTTTTAAAGAAACAACAGTGCAAAATTAGTTTCCAAACGCGGGGGCGACTTCAGAGAGAAGACGTAGCCCCAGACAGGCAGAGTTCATGACCCCGTACATCACGAGACGGTAAGAGCATTTTTGTTAAATACTAATGATTGTTTTATCGTTTCCGCTGCTTTATTGTCTTTTCTGCCTATGCATTCATTTCCAGAAGTCACACATTTGGAGCCCCAGTGGAACCTGACAGCTTTGGTAATTCGAATCGTCTGTCACATCCTGAATTTGATATGTCAGAAATAAACGAGCAATCTGCATGGTGGGAAATGAATGGTAATCATTTCTCTGTGTGACATACACTGTCGTGTATGACGTTGTGAAGTTTCCACTTCCTGTGATGCGTCTGAAGCTGAGAGCTGATGAAACCCCTCTGTGTCTCTGTTGAGGTGAGGGGTCACCTCACGAGTACCTGAGAAGCAGACGGAGAGCGCCGGTCAACACCGATCACCAGCACCTTAAAAAGTCCAACTACCAGAACTTCAGATCACTGCTGGAAGCATTCAGACACTATGAAACGGTCAGATGATGTTCTAAGTTGCTTTATACCCTGACTGCACAAACACAAACAAACTGTTATCGAATCATAGCATCTTATTTAATATTTTGGGGTTAAAAATATATAAAAATGCATTTACTGAGCAAGTATATAACTGATCAGCGTTCAACACGATCTCCTTACCATATCCGATTCACAGCAAGTTTATAATGATTTATAAATTGTAAAGTAACTTGCAATTTGTATGTTTCAAACAGAGATGGCGATAGAGAGGTGAAAGTTACGGCTTGCACCTTTTAATAATTTAGCTAAAATTGCCTTGGATGGCCCTCTGGTGGTTAAACCATGATAATAATATTAAATTATCTTACGCTGACTTACATTGATAGAACTTTCAGCACTGAAAATATTTGCATACTGAATTGTGATTGGTCCTGTGCTGCAGAAGGCTCGGGGGAAATCGATAAGGAGGTTCTGAGGGATGTTTGCCGTCACTTTAACAAGACCATCAGTGGACCAGTGTCGGATGACCTCATGGAGTACTGTGATGCTGATAAAGCTCAGCTGGACTGATCAACAGTGTGGATCAGAAGCTTCTCACGGGAGGTGGAGTTGAGTGCATATGTTGACAGAGTGTGTTTGTTTTGGGCAGCAAATGCTAATGTGTAAAGCTTTGGGATGCTATCCCAGCTAACAATTTTGGCTTGTAAGAACATTTCTCTAACCTTTCCATAATGTTTATACCACGCAAAAAACCTGGATGCTTTGAACATTCCCAAAACATTCAAAATAAAAATGTTAACATTTTTGTTACTAACGGAAACGTTGGGGAACCATTCTTACAACAGGGAAGCAGCGTATGTTCTGTAGCCCTTCAGACACCTTTAAAGGATAATATAAGTGTCATGATGAATGTGCAGGCGCCATAAGGAAACAAGCATCAGTATTACTAACACGAGGAGCTGATAATAATTACTAGTGCAGTGTTTAATCTGAGGAAGGAGGTGGTTAAAACCCCCATGACTTCCGTCTTTTATTAGTTCATATCCATTATTGGGTCAGCGGTAATTTCCGCCCTGTTATTTGTTTAATTTAGTCTCTTGTCAAATGAGGCGAAGTGTTGCAAGGGGCCCGTCTGCAATAAAAAGTGCCCTCAATGTAGCATAATAATAGTTCAGCTTAGTAATGAATTTCTGCCTCCCAGGATAACATTATTGAGTTTACTTCGAGGACGCATGCTGCATTTAGAGTTAGAGAGAGATGGAGATCGCTGTCAATTACCAGATTCTCCCTTAGGACGACAACACACAGCAGTCAGTGTGTGTGTGCACTTTTCCAAACATTGTTTGGCCAAACTTTGTCATCTATTATGAATGATGTTTACATCTGCTCTTTGTGCGCAGTCTGGTTTTAATACGGTCCTATTCCTTCACCGATTAGCAGTTTTAATGATGACATCTCCTAGTCTGTGATATATCGGGTTAACTTAGTCAACAAGACATCAAAATTGGCCGTATTTACATTCTCAGTGCCTCTGTTCTGGTTGCGTGCGATTTATCAGTCATATTATTCTTAAAGCTGCAATCTGTAACTTTTTTGTGGTTACAAATGAACAGAAATCAGTTACTGAGCAAGTACATAACAGATCAGTGTTCAAAAACCCAATTCACAATGATAAGTTTATAATAATGCTGTTGGGTCTGTGAGTTTCATTTGACTTTAATATGCCTCAGAAAAGGTAGGTAAAGTAGCCTGCAATTTTATGCTTTAAACAGAGATGGTGATAGAAAGCTAATATTACAGATTATAGCTTTAAAGATCAACGTTTGCAACCTTTGAAATGAAATGTTAATAAAATACCCCGTTTAACTCTGAATCACGTCACATTTTGGACATAAAATGGGCTGGAAACAGTTTCACGTTGCCTGGCTCAAGCAAATACAGACAGACATATTGATTGTTCTGCGTTATTCATTAACATCAACATAAGACATCAGAAACATGAATTAGTGTTCAGTACATTAAACAGATTAATAAAAGCAAAGAATCTCTAATCCTTAATAAAAGCCTGGAGGAGTGCAAAATAAAGCATGCTAATGATTTTATTTTTATTTGTTTAGTTTGGTTGTAGTTGAAGCCAGCGTGAGTAATTGCCTAATATGGTATTAACATATTTATTTCAATTAAAACGGGAGGTGTGATATTACTGTTAATCATATTACGACTTGTTTGCACACATGTGACAAAACACCCACGCAAGTCGAACAGAACAATCCATTACTGCCTACAAAAATTATAATCCCACAAGCACATATTTCTGAAGGATTTAATGTATTTCAGTCGCCTATGATTTGATGACTGCCTATAAAGCCCTAAATACTGAAACAATGACAGGACATGAAAGAGTTTTTCCACGGAAACGGAAGGACTTGTAGCGCCTGCTGTCAGTTAAACAGAAGACTTATTTTAATATCTGAATTAGGCGATAATTGGTCTCAAGGTGCATCTGTGGTTTGGTATGATCCGAATGTATCAAATATCATTATTAAATGTAGTTTATCTTGTTGGAAAAATGAGAATCTCACCCACAGCCTGCTCGAGTTTTCACATACTGTTTAGTTGATAACGGTCCAATTATATGTTTCCAGAGTGTCATAATCTCTGTATAAATTTTCATATTTGACAGAGTAATGATATTTTTGGAACTCGTGTGTGTCGTTAAAAGCAAAAGAGGGACATAGCAATTACTAAGAAATGAACAAAATCCATCATTTTGTCAATTACATTTTTACTGAAATTATGTTGAAAATTTTGTTGCAATGAAAAAGTTCCTTGAAAAGCAGACAATTTCATTAATGATGTCAGACTTTTTGGACCCCACTGCATTAGATTCTAAGACATAGAGCTAGCGTGCGGCCATGTTAGCTGTACTCATTCATACAGATATGTTTACATTTAAACCCGCTGTGTCAATCGCTAAATACGCTCAAAATATTGTACAAACATATTTCGCTTCAGAAGACATTAACAAACTGATGTCATATGGATTACTTTAATGATGAAGAGATGCACTTTTTGGAGCTTGAAAATCTCGGGCACTATTCACTGCCATTTTAAAACTGGGAAAAGCCAGGGTATTTAATATAACTATAATGTTTTGGCTAATTTTCATTTTTGAGTGCTCTATCCCTTTAATATTTGTCAGAGATTGGAAACTAGCCTCACTCGTCTTGACTTGTGGCCACAGCTGGTTATAACAAAAATTTGGAGTAAAATGTCGGAGGAAAGTTTAAGTGCTTACATTTTTTTGTGTAAAAGAAAAATAATTGCATGTAAGTTGATCTAACGCTACATTGTGTTTCGTCTTCTTACACGCTTTGCTCTTAGTGGTGGTTAATCGTCTTTATCAGAACGAGTAAATCACACAATGGAACGAAACTTCGGAAAAACGTGTCACATCAGACACACAGTAGGGCGATTGGAAGTAGCGCGACAGTTTCACAAAGTTAACATAACAAACGTCACTTTCTCCCTGCGCTACAGCCGAGTCAAACATGCTAATGTGACAGATGGAAAGATGTTTTGAAACACGAGTACGCAAACAGCTGAGGAAGAACCTATTAGCGTCTATATATCCATCAAACCACTGCAGAAAATAAATGTCTGTCATAAGAGAAGATCCATTAACTACATTTAAGATCATTTGAAGCTGCTCCAGCATTCATCAGTCAGATCTATGGTTGTGTAGTTTATATAAACGCTCACCACAATCTGTGTCTATGGGGAGGTAAATCTGTGACATGAGGTGCCGTCGCTGAGACACAGTGAGTGAGTTTACAAGTGTCATGAAATGAAGACGGTTTGCCTTCTAATTATGTTTTGTTTGCGACTCTTCGAAAGCGTGGTACAGTATATGAAATCTAGCCCGGGGGGGTGAACATACAGAAGCTATGTGTATTTGGACTGGAAACTAACGTTGCGATAAAAAATAGTAGGATTGTGGAAAGCGTCTTAGATGAGAAACAGCAGTAAGATTCACAGTAGCAATAAAGTCAGATAAGCTGTGTGTACATTAAAGACACACGAGAGCACGGCATTAAAATGTATACTGTTGAATCTCATATCTGTCATGTTTAACCCTAAAATGTAGGACATGAAATAATCAAGTTCCTGTTTTCCAGGAACTCCGGCGTCAGCTCCTTCATCTTATGTGTGTTCTCACAGAATGCAA
Source organism: Botia almorhae (assembly GCA_036877575.1). Classification (NCBI taxonomy): domain Eukaryota; kingdom Metazoa; phylum Chordata; class Actinopteri; order Cypriniformes; family Botiidae; genus Botia; species Botia almorhae. The sequence goes on along the minus strand of JAZGTJ010009202.1, from coordinate 10,417 downwards.
GACTCACACTGCAGAAGCAACGGACAGAACTGATAGTACACATTCCCTGCTTATAATGTGTGATCAAACATTTACATTTATGCATTTGGCAGACGCTTTTATCCAAAGCGACTTACAATGCATTATATGATACATTGTTTCTGAGTATGTGCAATCCCTGGGATCGAACCCATGACCTTGGCGTTATCATCGTGCTCTAACCACTGAGCTCAGCTGTCAAATAATGCAACAGGACACTCTAAACTGGTCAAACATTTGTGTTGTTTTTCCGGATAACAAAATGTGACATTCTGTAGTTTTGCCTCATATTCATCTTTAAATTATAAACAAATTCAGACCCCACAGCAAACAGAGCGATTTTTACTGCCCCAGTATTTAATCAGGGTATTGTATGTTTTAAATACATGTGTATGTATATCATAGGGGCATATATGATTGCCAAAATTGTCTGTGATCAACTGTAAACATGATAATTTGCTGTCATTAACCTGCTTCATCCGACACGACACTAATCATTAAACCTGCCGCTGGAAGCATCGTGAAGAGATGGACCACTGCCTAATGAGCAAGATATCGGTGCCATCATAAGCACAAGGAATTAATCACAGTTCTTACTCGTTGCTTATTTAACACTATAGAAATGTGGACGACGCCATCAGTTTGGGGAGGCGGGGGTGTGAAAATTGTGTGCATGTATTTTAAAATAAATACTTTAATATTTGATAGTACATCGCATCCTTAAGTGGGGGTTGGTACACTATCAGGGTGTCCACCACTGTGATGCCTGGATTATCAGGGTCTTACCGTCACTGTTTCGATCTTTATTATTATTGATGGCCAGCACATAACGCAGACTGTCTGCGCAGATAACGCCTTGCGCCCTGGGATTCGCTGCGCAGCTGGCATGAAAACGCATGCACGGATGTGCCAAAGGTTGGAACGGGGTCTGCTGCTTTGCAGATAGCATATTCCCCATTCAATGACAAGTTGAATGCGGGTTGTCGAAATGCAGCAAACGTCTGTATCTTGTGTATCGCATTTTTTGGGGGGGTTGGAACAAAACCGATCATTTCAAAACTCGCAAATGACAGACGTCCAGTCCCAGCGCGTCCTCTAGGTGTCTTCCGGAAAATTTATGAAACCAACGCAAGCTGTACCCATAATGCTTTTGGGTTTACTTGTACAGTTTCTCCAGTAGATGGAGGCAAAGGCCCGTGATTACCGTGCGCGCTCCCGAGGGCGCAGACATCCATGAACGCAGTCCGTTTGGGAACGATCACGCTGTAAGTGGCTTTTATAATGAGGGAAATACATTCTCGGCTGCTGTTTGTGTTTTACAGAGATGTATAAGCGGGGGATACAGAAGCTGGCTGTCACATGGACTGTATCTCAGTTACTTAAAGATTTAGGGGCAAAAATACAGTTCCGTAAATGTTTGTTTTCTTTAGCAGGTTTGGTGTGTTGATTCCGAACAGCAAGTTCAAAACTGCCTTAAATTAGACAATTGTTCCTACATTTTATGCTCCAAGATTAAACTTAGACATCATATATTTGTAACAGCTAAATATGTTTAGGTGAACACAAAAACACACGCAGGCAGGAGTCGCTATAGAATGACATTTTAAAGGATTTCCCATAAAAGTCAGACGGGGGCAAGTTTTCATATATTATGTTTTCATATATTGTCAAACATATATTTTCACATATTATCATTTACTACATTTTTGTATTGACCTCTTTAACTTTTGCATTTTTTAAAATCATTTGCATCAATCTTTATATTATTATTATTATTTTACTGGAAAAGTTTTCATTAACAGTTACTAACAGGTTCCTATTGGCGTCTTAGCTCATATAGTGTCAACACGCCCTGCTAGCAGGTTGACAATCAGCAGGTCAATCCGTGTCATAATTTTTCCAATAATGTTTTTTTAAAGCAAACGTTCAACTAGCATTAAAAATCAGAAAGTGACACAATTCCTTGTCTTTGTTTTGAGCAGCATGTCTGTTAATGTTTTAAAATAGCTCTATTTTGCAAAATGTGTTGTTTGAAACTACATACGGTATTGAATACTTGGCGTACAGTAGTTTACAGTTCACTTACAGAACCGCATATTAGATGCACTATTGAAATAAGAGCGATATTAACAGGTTAGACAAGTTTTCATGTTGAATTGTATAATGCAAATGAGTGACACAGGTGGGCCAGTCAGTTTAAAATTTGCCCCCCTCCCTGAATCTAGAAACATCACCCAAACACACCTCGCAGGTGCACAACATCTTTGTTTCAGAAGCTAAAATGTGATCAGCAGACCAAAACATCATTAAATTCCTGCTGTTTCTGCTGATTACAGGTCATAAGCTTTTGTATTTGCCCGCTATCTCTGTTTTCTTTTGAAAATGATGATTATTCATTCAGGGTTGAACATAAAAAACTAAGATGACAGACACCTGCAAAATTTACCCGCCCCTCTAAATTCTGTGACTATTTTTATTGATAAATAATTGCCATTGCAGCACATCATTATTGAATTTGTGCTCAGATATGGAAACCTTTCTAAGATGTATTATAGTAATTATATCTGTCAGTCTGAAATGCTTTTACATCTGTGGGCTGAATGAACAGAATAATAAAAATCTTGCAGTTCCCATTTCAATTAATTGCCTCGCCGGAGTGATTCCAAACTTCAGGCCGCGCTTTTATAGCGGAAAGAAACTCATAACAAAGTGTCTCCATACAATTACAAGTGTATATAAATGCAAGTCTAGAAAAAAGGACGTTTAATTCGCGTAAATCTTTCGCTGTGGTTTCTATCGTAATGAATTCATGCTGTGATTATATAGACATGCATTCTCTAGATTTTATTCTGAACCTGCTGGAAAAAGTCTAGATTGCAAAGAATACAACAATGAATAAATCAAAAATAACATGAAGGAAGAACTGGAAAGTTATGGTACGGTTGCCATCACTCAGATTGTTTTATTAATGTCCATTCAGCACCATTGAGGTTGTGATTTGCTGTATTATGATTTCTGATGCATGAAACCCTGCATGTTCTGCCATGCCTAAACAGCAAAGCACTTTTTCCACATGCACACTGGAGAAAAATAGATTATCAGAGGGACATTTGATGAAAAGGTTACTTTTGACAATATAAGTGACTTTGCCACTGATAATGACTGAAATCGGTGCAAATGCTAAAGTAATAGTTTCTGATTATTTCCCCCCAACGGATTATTTTTCGTACTTGTTTTTGTATCTATGCATAAATTAAAAAATCTGCTGAAATTTATTATTCATCGGAGATGTGATTAATATGCAAAATTATGCAAATTAAGACGCAATTAGGCTCCAATTCTCTAGTGGAATTTTCCATTATAATTTAATACAAAGTAACAGAGTAATTGGTGTCACGTGTAATTACGGTTACTCAAGTGTACTTTCAGCCATGCAAATGATGCGCTATATGTTGGTTATCCGATGCAAATGTGATGCTTTAACAAGTTGGGAACGCCAAATGTGCGATTGTACGACTGCAACGTGACAGAGCGACGAACATGCAGAGAGCAGATTACCGCCGCAGAAATGTTGCATTCTGTTATTTAGCCACTCAAACTTTTATTGTATCCGCGCATTAAATGCATTTGTGAAGTTGACGTGTCTTGCAGTGTGACGTGCTGGACTCATGCTGCTAATTCTTTGAGGATTATTATGCATGTCGTTTTCATGACCTCGTATTAAGACCATGTGAAATATTTGTATGTTTGAAAAGTCACGTCACGTCACGGGACTGTTTGAAAAGAACCACATTTTTTAAATGGTGACCAGTTGCAGCACCTACGATATTCATTCCCTATGTATTTATTTAAATGAGCTAATTTCAATTAACGTAGTATCTCGATGTTGTTTTAAAAGGACTCATGGAGGGTGTCACCTGAATCAAATGTCAAACTTTACCCATAATCCACCAGTACGAACATAGATGTTGGGGTGCCGGAGGAGTAATACCAGATTTTGCAGGGTGAATAAAATAGATATGGTTTTCAAGTTGAGATCAGCATCTTGGGTGGTAAATTGATTTTGAATTGTAACAATGCTGGTTACATGCTGAACATCTACCCAGCTAGCAGAGAATGTTCTCAGAACGTTGGCTAATGTTTCCAAAGTTATTTAAAAGTTATTTGAAAATCATTCTTGCAGTAACGTTTTTAGAACGTTATGTTATATATCATATGTATAAAAAACATTAATCTTGTTGTTACTAGAATGTTTTAAAACGTTGCAGAATTAAAAAGTTTGAATACTGTTCTTATAACCAAACGTAACGTAAATACAATGTCTAAAACTGGCTTTTTGACTGTTACTAGAACTTTTAAAATAGTGTTTTTAATGTTTGTACTACTTCATAGAATTGTTAGGGAAATGTTCTTACAACCTAAAATGGTTTGCTGGATAGCCCAGTGACATTAGAACACAGACGCTCACTCAGTCTCTCTCTCTCTCTCTCTCTCTCTGTCTCCTCTGATCAGGACTGAACAAAGACATCCGCTACCCGCTGCCCTCCCTCCGCTCCGACGCCTCCACTCCGTCCTCTTGCTCGCACAACTCTCTCAAAGAACATAATCCCTCAACAAAAATCGACGCACAATGGAAACTTGAGCTCAATCCTATAACGCACCACGGCGCACAATACCCCTCCCACCAGCCCCAGTCTTTGCCTCTTCAGGAACGCTAAATGCCCCGTGGCAAAAATCAGCCTTTATCCCTCCCAGCCTGACTGATTAGAGGAATCCCGCTCTGGGTTTTGCCCATTAGCTCATGGCACTCTTTACCGGCTGCCCACTGCACCCCCACTTACCTATTACTCCATACTCATGGGTCCTCACTTACCCGCGGCGCTGAGATCCAGTAGATATCTGATGTTATGGGTGATTGGCTGATACATAAAATGGAAGTGATTGAGTGCTGAAATGTATATGCATAATCTTTTTTACACTCTTAAAATACAGGATCTGTCAGTGCCTGTGGCACAGTGGGTAGTGCATCTGCTTGAGGGATCGTAGGTGCGAATCTGGCACGCGTCAACAACCCCCCCCCTTCATCTATCAGACAGACAGACAGACAGAGTTGAGAAAAGAATAATCTAAGCACAGTAAGTTTTTAATGTTAGTTTCTAACTGCAAACCCATTCGTAAAGCAGTGGGCAACACTGTGGGGTATGGTGTCTTGCTTGGGGCACCTCAGTTAACTCCTGCTGGCATTTGGAATCGAACCAGCAACCTTCTGGTCACAAGTCTAACTCTTTAACCAGTAGGCCACAACTGCCCCCAGGTTTCTATAGGTCAGATTTCAAATAGATGGTTTTCTGAAGAACTAGAGGACAAACGTTCTGTGGATCCTCTGCAGCTTCAGGCTGTTAATGCTTTTTTTGTTTTGAATTGGAATCATTGTTTTCAAAAGGTTGTATCTCTGCTTTAATATTAAATGGGGGTCTGAACTTTCAACCTTAGTTGTGCACAAGTGCAGGACACAACAGGAATAAACAGGAAGTGTCCAGACACTGATATTGCTGCCGGAGAAACATTATCAGCGTGTGGATGTTTTCCTGCTTGAACCACAAATGTCATGAGTGTTCAGAAATGTGTATCTGGAGTGTGTGGTTTCATGAGTCGTGTGTGAGTCAGTGTGTGACCTTTCCTGTGGAGTTTTTTTTTAACTGACAGTCTTTTACCCAGAGATTCTCAGCAGCATACTTTTCATTTCATATCCGTTTTCTTTGCTTAAATAAATGCTGTCGTAGGCCAGTACCCATGAACATTCTGAGAACGTTCTCTCAAAGTTCTTTCAAAATGATCAAAAAGTTCCTGTGGCAGATTTTTTGTATGTTACATATATATCAAAAACATTAAACTTCTTTAAAAAAGTTAATATAATATATTATATATATTATAAATAAATTGTTAAAATAATGTTCTTTGAACCAAGTAATACTATTAATGCTCATTCAAAATAACATTTTTGTGACCTAATGGAAATGTTAGGGAAACATTTTTACAATCTAAAATTGTTAGCTGGATACATTTAAACAAGCTTTGTTGATGATTTTGTTTCTCTCTTCGCACTGTTTTGAATATCAGTGTTTCACATCAGGTGCTCAGCCATCACTTGATAAAACGCTTGTAAGAACAAGAGGATCGAGTTGAGGTGCAACAAAAGATGCGCAGACGAGCATGGCAGGAACTCAAACTGGGTTTGTGGCATCAGTCTCGCATACAATAATATAGGCCAATGCAGGTTTGCCCATGTACTTCCTGCATGTGGCATGTTAATAATAGCACCTCAGCTTCCAAGATGCAAAATAATGCGCTCTCTGAATCTCAGCCAAACCGTCTTTAATGCGTCCCCTCGCTGCAGGAGTTGGGGCTTTGGGCATGCAGGTTCGCAGTGGGGGAGCGTGGGTGAGGCCGATGTAATCTTGTGTTGGAAGCGTAAATGTTCCGCCCGGTTTGTCTGTGTGGTCTTCCTCTCTCTGCATTCACAGAACGACAGTCGAATGCAGCCCTCGTGTGAAGATTACATCGACGACGCAGGCAAATGCAGCTTGCAGAAACTAGGCCATGCTGTGATGTTTTTGAGGTGAAGGCAGCAAGCTCTCTGTCCTCACCTGGCTGTGATATCACAGTCGGCTCATGTGGAAGAATATTTCGGTATACATCTCAAAAGTGGCATCCCGGCTAACAAATGTATGTTGTAAGAACATTTCTGTAATGTTCCCAATATGTAGCAAAATGCTAAAAATGTTAGTCTGAAACATTGCTAGGAATGTTTAAAGTTTTTTTAGCCGTTGTATTAGCATTATTGCTCGGTTATGAGAACATTATATAAACATTTTTAATTCTGTAACTTTAATTCTGTATTTTAAAATGTTCCTCTAACAATTTGATATGATATTTTTTGAGCACCCCGACCAACCTGACACAGCAATAACCGCCAACCGTGAGCGCGAGACATGAGTATCTATTTTTATCAACCAATGGTAGAGGGTAATTTGTTTGAGAAACCTGACTAAAAACAGTAATTATTTATGCAATTCTTTTCAATGCAGTTCAGCTTTAAACATGAAATTACATTGGACCCTGCAACTAAAATAATGTTAAAATGTACTCGCCAATCTTCCCAAGACACTGCAATCTATGCAGCTCTGAAATATCTTATTTCTGTCCAAATTTGCAGGTCATATACGCAGCAGAATCAAAAGTTTTACGCATACCTGCGACTGCGCAATCCAGCATCCGTGCATTTGCGAATAGAAATGCATTTAACCGCAGGGTAACTTGTTCATGAGTCATCGCATTACTGTAAACGCTGCACTGCTGTGCGTTGTTCCTATCAAACATCTGAACAATGACAAAGTGTCCACATGTCCCAAAGGAACTATATTTCAATTGTGCATCGTGTTACACTTTGGATAAAAAGCGACTGCTAAACGGCAATTAACAACAAAAAGTGTTCCGGAGAATAAAGCCATCCTTCTTCCTTTCTTTTTTCTTCCTTTTTTGATTGTTTGTTCGAATTATCACCCAAATAAGTGAGAATCACAAAGACTGACAGTTGCGTTTTTGGCACGCCTTCACAGCTTTCCACCCCGCGCAAGTACACAAACATAAAACGGGCATTATTTGAAATATTTGCTCCGCAAATGTATTTTCTCTCTTTTTAAAAAATAAGTAAAAAAAATCCATCACAGAATAGGGAACGGTGTTGGGAATAAACACAGTAATTTGCTGCTTCTCTACATGGATTACTGTCACTCTAAGTCAGCTACTGTGAGCGCTTGCCAGTCTTGTTTGCAATTCCTGGGCTTGTGTTGTACCTTGATATATTTGCCAAATGGATTTTATAGAGACTGTAATTAAATTTAGTCCACCTTCACATGGTTTAGAAGGGCAGAGGCAGTGTTTCTGCTTTGAGTGGGTTTTCCTAGTGGTGTTCGCAAACATGTTAAAGCCGTTATGTCCACATTTACTCAATTTACTGGTAATATGTTTCATTTTTGAATATATAGTAACAAATACTTCGCACGTGAGATTGAGAAAACGCATTTGCAATGCCACTGACCCGCAAAAAATAACGGAACCGGAAGGAAATGGAAATCACAAAATAATTATTAGAACGATACATTAAGTTATACTTAAGATCTAAAACAAAAGTTAACATGTATGTTTTCATAAAATGTTTTTTATATTTTTTGGGAGTAAATGAGCGAAATAAACTTAGCTCACAAAGTAACGTTATTAGAATGATACTTTGGGACACACTTCAGTTCTAAATTTAAACTTTAAGCTTTACTTTGATATATACTGATCATTTTTTGTTTTTCACAAATGTTTTTATATTTTTTGGAGGATATTTTAAATCTGTTCATTTGTAATATGTTGATAACGATAAACTTGCTGTGACGTAGAGCAAAATACAGTCGTCAACAGTATGAACTGGTTAAAATTGGAACATTGATTTTTTTATGTTTGAATTAGTATGTACAAAACAAAAGGCGTTTTGTGTTGATTCCAAATTCTATAGACAGCCGCCTTCATGAACAGCAAATTTTAACTAAATATTCTGTAAAACATGTTTTGGTTTTAGCAGTTGTATGTACATTGGTCATCCTGCTGACTGTCTACATCCTGTAGACATAAGCATCACCTGGCTGTGACATCACATGGCTACAGTAAAGCTTACAGTAAAACTACGTGTCCAGCTGTTGAAAACCCATAACCGTCGACCCCAAGTTTAAATTCTTTGAGGTGCTGATTTAAAAAACAACCTATGAGGTCATCTTCCTTATAAATCACAGGGCGAGCGTTAAACGTGAAACATTACACGTGCACGCGGACGCCCAGACACAAATTACTTCCTGTCGGCCCGTAATTACCACCGGTTCTCGGAACCTTTCGGATAGCAGTTATGGTGACATAATTCATTAATGTTTGCCCAAAGACATGATTCGAAGTCTTTAAAGCTCCTTCAAGCATAATAACAATTAAGGGGCCACATGCAGGATGGAGGTGTTAAACGGTTTGTTGAAGTCAGCTGAGGCACAAGAGAGGATAAATATAAATTATAGTTAATATACTGCACCAGTGGTTTTTAAAAAATAAGCGGTTGTTGCTGACGCACAAATCTGCACGGTGGCGCGGCAACAGCCCTTCACGGATGCTGCCACAAAAAAGCACAACGCCCACTAACAACACTTGACTTTCACAACTCTGAGAGGTTGCCACATTGCTCATGCCTGGGTACACAAATTTGATTACTAACAACATGTTTTGTACACCTGCAACTTACTCAGATACAAACAACAGTCAGAGCCTTCACAGGGTGCGAATACTCTTATTTGATTAGGAGCGCTTTAAAACTTTAGAAGTGGATTTTTTCGGTGTCGCTGTGCAATCTACACTTTATCTTGTTTGTGTTTGTGTCTTAATTTGATCAAAGCACACGTTACAACTAGTGAAAAAGCCTTCTGGTAACAGTATGTTTTTCCCAATGCTGCGCTGGTGTATTTTTGTCATTTATGAACTTAGGTGCAAATGAGCAAAACATGGAAAGCTGTGAAGCGTGATCACGTGACATGCAGTGCAGGTGAAAATGTAAATGAAAAATTGTTTTCGCTAACTTTGTCTTTTCTTGAAAGAAAATGTCTCAAAAACATTTTTGTTTTTTAATGGAAACCTTAGGGAAACGTTCTTACACCTTAAAATCGTTAGCTGGGATATACATTATATACAGGGTTATATATAGTTTTGGAAACATTATGTAATATTATTATATTGTTAATATATTCTTTTTTAATAATTATATTTATCCTTTTACAACAACTGTAACACATCACTGTCAAATCTTTTTTCAAATTTCAAATTCAAATCAAATTTTTTTATCGTGTTTTATTTTGTCCAGGGAACCAAAGGAACAATTGGTGTGTGACGCCCCTGATGTCTGCGCTGGTTACTGCTCTGTTTACACTCCAGTTCTGCAGCTAATCAGGATTTCAGGACCGAATTCGATTGAAAGAATGACGCGGTCTAATAGCCGCTCCCACTGGTAAGACCTTCTTTGTTAGCGAAACTTGTTCATTGTTCACATGGGCCGGCTAGTGCCGTACACACGGCATTCATCACTTTTGTCTTCTCTTTGTGTGTCTCCTTTTGAACCAAACAGCAGGAATTATTAGCGGCTTAACGCGCAGAGGGTCCCGGTGTGGCCGTGATGCTATAAGCCTCTTCTAAAACCCAAAGCGGTTCCTCCTTCTCCAGGGCTAGGAAACCATCAGGCCTGTTCTCACCATTATTGACTGTCTGCATCTAGAGTTCATCTGCTCTTGTTGACAAAATTTGCCTAAACAGAATAAGACATTGT
>JAZGTJ010009201.1:0-19717 GCA_036877575.1 Botia almorhae | reverse complement strand
GTGTGTGTTTGTCCCCGTATGAATGCGCATCTCTGATTCAGCCTGTATATTCTGCCATCACTGTGAATCAGTAAGAGTGAGGTGAAGGATGAGATGTGCCCTTGCACCTCAGCGCTCAGAGAAGTGTGAGATTCAAACGAATAAGAGGCTTCTAGCCGTGTTTGAGGGATGTTGGGGTGTCAGAACACGAGCCGGGCAGAGTCCAGCTGAAACGCGCGGTGTGAAGTTGTTCCCCGGGGCTACAGTAAAGGGCCGATCTCTCAAATGTCAACTGCTGACTCTTCCCTTCTTTAAAAAACAACACCATCCACTAATGAAAACAGCCGTAAAGCTGTTTGGCAAGTTACATGTAGTTACACTTACCAAAAAAAGAAGGAAAAGTCATGCAAAGACAGCAATGTAGTATAAGCTAGTCTAAGCTGGTTTTTAGATGGTCTAAGCTGGTTTTTAGATGGTCTAAGCTGGTTTTTAGATGGTCTAAGATGGTTATTAGCTGGCTGACTAGCCACCACAGTCAAAAAACATCTTGAACACCTTCTTGAAGACGGTATGACCAGCTGGTTTGTTGCTAGTCTAAGATGCCGCAATACCTTCAGCCAGATAAAACAAACACCAATTTAAGCCAAATTTAAGATCAAATTAATTTTGTTTTGTTCTGACTTACAGCTCAGTTTTAGTTCATTGGTGTAAAATAAATTTTACTTTGCTGTTTCTGTTGCATTTTTTTATTTTATTTGATCCCTCATAATTCTAAATTCAGGTTTAATTAATTCAATGAACCCACATTATTATTTTTATTTTAGTTAACATATGTTGTTTTGTCTTTATAATAGTTTTGGTTTACGATACTAACCTTGCTGCTGAGCCTTGACAAGGTCTCTAAGCATGCGTCCTGCTTTCAGACTGCTCGGGTACGAGCATCGCCGCGGAGACGATAAGCCAAAGATTGCCAGCGAGAATTTCATAAAGAGGCGACACGCTGTTCTGAAGAAATTGAGAGGGGAGACACTGAGTGTGGCGTCATGCTGGCGCAATCTCAGATGTGTTAGGCCATTTACAAGAAGAGCGACACAATTGGGGTAGCTTATATAGCCGGGGCGCAGATGAGCATGCTCCAGCCCAGCATGAGAAGACATTGAATTCGGGATGTAATTGAACCCTTGAGCTAACTGAAAGCTTCTAACTGCTATCTTTTCTAATTAATCATGACTTAAAAAACCCCAAAAGTCCAAATACAAAAGAGAAACAAGATAATGCAAGATATGAGGTTGTTTTATTATGTGCTTGTATAGGCAGATGAATAATACAGAGCAAGAGTTCTGTCATCTAATCAAAACCGTGTATCCGCTGACATTTGGAACGCCGGTTTCCTGTACCACTAGGGCCCGACTTTGCCTGGGTGACATTTAGATTGAAAGGAAACTTTGAATGTTAGGTAGTGTGCTTTACATTGCATGACATCAATCACAATAAAAAGTAATGTGGGTTTGAAACAGGGCTGTGTGCCATTTACAGTAGAACTGAATTAAGAGTACCATATACGTTCCAGTTCAGAATTTAAATTTGAATCAGTCAGTTCTAATCTGAATCTAATTTACCATGAATCTGAACATGTTCTGTTTTTGAATTGGAATTACCTGTAAACATATTGGCCCGGTTTCACAGACGGGGAGCAAGCTAGTTAAGCAATATCTCAATAAGCATTTTTAGTCTGGATTAGTTTAAGTAGAATTAACCTAGTTCTAAATTAATAAATAAATTTATTTAATCCCCATCCGGGAAACTGCCCTATAGTGTATTTCCAAAAAAATGGATGACCTTGATAATAAATCTTTGAAATGCCTCCTATAGGTTTTAAGTCTTCTTTTAAATATCGTTATTGGCTATTATGATGAGTTATATGTTTATATTAGAGCACATTTTAACTACTGCTTTAAAACTGCTGAATATATTTGAAATTCAAAATGTAGACTCTCAGTAAATAGTCTCAAATGACTTTAGATTCTGGTTACATATCAAAGGGAATGGCTTTTTAGACTTAATATCCCACGGTTTGTAGGAAAGAGCCGATTTTGTGTGTGTGGTTATTTCTTTGTCACCAATGAAGCAATTCTGAGCTTCAGTTGTGCTCTGTTCTCCAGAAGACAAACTTTTGACTTCTGGCATAACATAGCTTTTCTGCACTATAGTTAAAACAGTCTGTTCTGCAGACAAGAGCAAATAGATTAGTGGAAACTGTGGGTCGGAGTTTCCTTCCATCCAGATGTAATAAGCATTGATTAGTTCACAGACATAACTCTGAAAACAAAGCTGAATATACAATTCTGCAGGAGAAATTGGCAAAGACACGAGTCTGGCCATTTGTGGTTCTCGCAAAACTCTTATTAAGACATTGTGCCATCGACCTCACAAACTTTATAGCGAGCTAACTTTTAAACAAATCTTAAAAACAGCACATGAGCCAGGATTTTTGACCTTTCGGGTTTTTTTGAGGCGGGCACTTAAGTTAGGGTGACCATTTTAGTTTTAGCTGCAATGTTATTGGAAAACGTTACAAAAACTTTTGAAATTTGTTAGAAAGAGTTTCATATTCCAGTGTTACATTAAAGAATGGCACTAGGCACATGCACAGGGGTCTGGATATTCACTGATTATATTTTTGTTTGTTGTTTCATAATACAGTATTGGTTATATATATATGTGTATGTGTGTGTGGGTGTATGATATTTATATAAATCTGTATACACACACACACACACACACACACATATATATATATATATGTGCCTCCCTTTGGTGTAAACTATCCCTATAAGGGACATAAAACATGCATTGATGATCGTATAATTTAAATACACTGTAAGTGACTTTGGGCAATAGCATCCTCCGAATGTATTTATGTATACTGATATTGTAATACTGCAACATGACAGCCACATCAAATCATATCTCTCACTGTGCCTGCAACAGCTTTACATTAAAAATCTGCCTGGCTAAGATTATAGCATCTCAGCCGCATGCTAATGTCACCTATTTCCATTTGAAGGGTACGACACTGAGGGGGTAAGAACGCGTGCCTTCCTCACATAACATGGAATCTCACAGGTGCACGGAGCTGAAAATAGGCTTTACCCTATCAGATGCCTACAGACATGCTCCTCCATCCCACACGTGCGTCTGTCTACGGGCAGCCATTTTGACCTTTATCTGTATTCATTCCCCAATCGCATCAGTGGTCCCTTAGCCAATCAGAGGGTACGGAATTTGCAGGTCAGTGCAACCACTTCAAAAGGGAGGTGATGGAGTGGGCGGGGGAGGGTCGTGACCTCTGGAGGGGGGGTGCCCAGGCTTATCTGATAGGTGAAATGAGATGCGTTTTCCCAGTGAGGGGTTGGAGCAGCGAGGACATACGAAAAGATGCCCCGTCCTCAAACAAGCTTTAATGTCAGGTAATCTCATTGTGCGGGGAAATCGCGTTGTTAGTGAGGGGCGTGAACGCAACACTGTAAAAGGGTGAAAAGGTAAGAAGAACTGAAGTAAATAGGGAATGTGAGACCGATATCATCTATTCCCTTGACTGTGTAACTGTATACTGGGAGAATTGAGCCTTAAAACTGTCTATGTTTTTTGAAAGGTGATATTTTTGACACGCACTCTTAGGTCTTAAAGCAACGGTACACTTTAAACATTTCACGTCATAATTTACTTCTGTTTTATCAGTCAGAATGCGATCTTAGGTAAATTGTCTGAGCTTCTGTTTTTTATACAACAGTAGATGGTGATTTATACTGCCAAGCTCCAAAAATGACAAGAAAGCATCGTTCATTTTCAAGTCTTCTGAAGTCTGTGTGGGGAACGGACTGAAATTTAAGTTGCAATTCATTGCACAGGAACTCGCTGTGTACAAACTGTTGGCCAGACTCTTTCTGTCTAAGTGGAAGGTTCTTGTGCTGATTAAAAAAGACCAGCTTCTGCCAAACTCAATTGAATTCACATTTAGACGCAAGCAAAACATAGCTGATGTGAACAACAACAACACTGAAATAAACACTCAAGTGAATGCAGATGCTATTGGTCTGTTTGGTGAGGTATTGTAAACCGTGGAGACAGAGCTGGCTGTATGATAGTCTTTGTTAAAGGTAACCTGCAGGGCAGGATCGATTGAGGGACTAAGCTGAGTCAAAGGCTCCCTACAGATACATGTGTGTTAAAGCACGTGTGTGTGTGCTGCACACATGTATGCACATGTGTTAGTGAAAGTGGAAGGAGTTTGTTAAAGACGCATGAGTCTTCCTATTGTAATACCTAAAAATGCTGTCTAGATAGGCAGCTTGCTAGAATTGGGAACGGAGCCTAAGTATGTGCACAGAGCAAACTCTGTGTATTTTTAAAGGGTCTTAAAAGTGGACATTGTTAAGAGCTCTTTTAAAGCTCAGGAGATTTGATGGAGTTCTTTGCTGTGTTTTATTTAGGTTTCGACTTGGTTTCAGATGTTTCTCCTAAAATTGCTTAGGAGAAAAAACAGATACGAAGTGACTAATGTAGATTGTATTGACTTTTAATTGCAGACTTAACAAATCTAAGCTCAGTTTGAGACATTGTTGAGATCTCATTTGAAACTCCAGCATACGTATACGGATTTCTCATGAGAAGTATGTGAGACACAGGAGACTCAACCAGGAAGTGTTCATTTGCTCTCCATTTAATCTCATTGCTCTCCAGGAGAAACAAATAAGATATTAAAGAAATCTCGTCTTTTTTTCACATATTCATGGCAAGTCAAACCAGAAATATGAAAGAACCAAAAAATTAGCCAGTGCAAAATAAATATTGGATTTTGTTTTTCTTTAATATGTAAGCGCAGATCCATACGCATTCATAACCAACACGCATATAAAGGCAAAATAAACTCGAAGTGGTTATTGGCCCCAAAGTTTTGGGAAATAACCTCTGTATCTCGCAGAAAGTGTTTGCAAACCAAACACTTTAGCAGTCGTTTGAATCCCAGCTCCTCTGAGACCGCCACATATGAAGCGAGCCCTCATTTTGAATTTCAAATACATTTCAGCAGTTCTCAAAATTCATCCATAACCTGGTCTCTCAGGGACAAAGCAGTTGCTTTTGCAAACGGCCCCCATATGCTAAATATGAATCTCAAATGACGTGCAACGTAACTGCTCGAATGCGAAAACCTTGGCATTTTATTTAAAATTAAATGATTACCATTACTAAGCGGAGGTCGGATGGTAAACCAATAAAAAAGAGCTCTGAAACTTGAATAACCCTCATTATATTGTTTCATGCTAAATTGTCAGTATTTATCTCTTTCTTTATCCTCCTATATTTTCCACATGCACAGTTTTAGAGGCCTATTCAAACCTTACCAAACAAATCAATACATTAAATTGGAATAATGCTTCTAATGGCTTCCATTCAATGCCTTCCATTTGATTTCAGAGGGGAGGCAGGGTGGGCTTGCTTAGCTGCACAAACACAAATGAATGGGACCCAAATTGAAAAATCCATTGTGCGCTTTTCGAACGTTTCTGTCATTATGTTCGTCTACCACACCCTTTGTGATGCGTGTCTTAATTTAACTCGTATTTGAATGAAACGGGCTTATCTGTGCAAGCTGTAATTTGTCACCACGGGCCGCTGTGGTGTAATTTTGTGGCTTTTGAGATCTATTGAGGCCAGTTTTGGTCCTTTTTCACAATTCCTATTCTGTGTTTTGTGAAAAAAAATCGAATCAATAGAGCTAGAATACAAACACCAAACTTGCCAAAACACCATTGAGAAAGTTACAAGAATTTGATGCTCTGAGCATTTGAGTCACATTTTGTTGGGTAAATAATGATGTTAAAGAATGAAGCCATTGGTTAAACCACTTTAGAAATGACAGACCAGAACCAACTGAGAATAGAAATCACAAATGATAGCTTAATTATTTCTCCCAGATAGCAAAGAGTGAAGAGCAAATGGAGATTTTGGTGTATGCCCCCAGCTTTTCAGATTGTTCTCCTAAAAAGAGGCTCCACAGAGTTTCAGAACAAAGTCACTTACTGGGATCAGATAAAAGGATCACCTTAGGACTGGTAAAAAAATTCCCAAGTTATCAGACTTTGGCAGCTTGGCAAATCTTTCTTATTTTTCCCAAGCTATTATATATATGTTTTAGAAAACAACATCTAAGATGAAGCTGATACCTAAATGAAGCATAATTGAGAACTCCATTAAGTCTTATGAGCTTAAAAAAACCCTATAAGATATGCAGGTGTTAAACCAAGCATTGACGTCATCAACTTTGACGTCATTGTGAATTTCTGGTACAGCAATCACACAAATAACATTCTGTCATAAACTTTGACACAAAACAGTTCTCACAAAAAATGTGAACAGCCAAGCAAATGTGAACCATGAGAGATTGAAGGCAACCTTTTGCTCCTTTCCTAGTCAAATCTCTCGCACCTATCAAAACATTACTTCATTAACACTACCTTAGACTGTTCACACGTTCGACTGCATACTCAGAAAATCACTTTAACACCAACAAATTAACATCAACGGAACTATGATTTCAAATGTTGTCTGGTCTGCACTGATAGCACCCGTAGAATCGCATAGCCAGAAACTCTTCAGCCAGAAATGTCATACTGACGTATCGATTAGCAATCTATGAAAATGTATTGAGCTGGTAATCCCTGCTGGGTGCAAAACCAAAACGAACCCGATGTGATGTTATTAGTGGCGATTCGAAAAGTGTCGGCGCTAAAATCTGACACCACTAAAGAGCTCGCGAAGGAAGAAAACAGTGATTAAGAGGTCTGTAATGAAGTGTCAGGAGTCCATGAGGCTATAGGACACGCATACGGCCCGGATGCTTGGAACTCTCTCACGTAACCCCGCGAGAGTGACAGTGAGTGTTGGTAGTGGCCACTAATTCTCTTTCTCTTATCTCTACACTTAATCATCCAATCAATCTTGCCTTTGACAAAGGCTCCTCTGATAGAACATCTCTCGCAGCAATCTCTCCTCCATCTCTGCTGCGATCAGGCCTGTGGGGAAAGGGAGAGCATGACTGTGTGGAGGGGGTCTTAATCTACTCATTCAATTCCTGCCAATGCTCATCTCTCTCTCTTTCTCTCCATCTCTCTCTATCTCTCTCTTTGTTTCAAAGGACAAATGGAGCATGCAGCAAAAAAAAGCAGCACAACCAAATTACATTGCCTGCTTCTGAGTTCTTTCTTTCTCTCTGTCTTTCTTTTGCTTTTCTTTCCGTCTCCTCCTCTCTCTCTCTCTCTCTCTCTCTCTCTCTCTCTCTCTCTCTCTCTGTAGCTTTCCACTCCAGCCTCTGTGTCTGAAAATGAGGCTCTTTGAATTCGTCTCTGATGTAAGGAACACTGTGAGATGTGGACAGGCTCACCAGGAGAGCCTTGATTTGATGCAACGAACTCTTTGCTTTCAAGATGTCACTTCCTCCCGCTTTCCTTCTCTCTCATCTCATAACATCTTACCCTCTTGTTTTCCCTCGCCTCGGTCGGTTATGTATGCGCAGTCACTGATGTGCCACATGCGCAAACATTCATTTAATATTATATTTGCACAATTATGACACGGGCCCTCGCAGGGATCCCTAAAGGAAGAGTTCGCCTAAAAATGAAAAGCTGTCATCGTTTACTTACCACTCTCAAATTGTTCCAGACTTGTATGACTTTCGTCATTCTGTAGAACGCAAAAGATGAATTTTGGAAGCGTATCGCGGCCTCTCTTTGTCATTTTGGTGAGTTGAGTTACCCATTTTTAAATGAAGTGTCCTTTAACCCAAACCCTTAAGTTATCAGCATAACAGCCCACAGGCTGGTGAAGCAGTATAGTGTACAAAACACTATCTGAGTTTATGTACGTGTCTGTGTGTCATATTAAACTTATTGGAACGTTCTTCAGAAACAGTTTGAGGCGAATCTATTTATATCCATTTTTCTTAGTTGAAAAATATAAGCAAGAAAAATACAGCCAAGAATAAAACTCATATTGTACCTAATGTACAAAACAACATGTTTTGACAGCAAAACAAAGTACTGTCAGATTGAGAAATGGGCCGTGTGCCAACACAGCAACTGCTGTTGAGAGAAACAGGAATATTAATGGATAGCTTTCTCCAGGTGCTGAAAACCTCCCTGAGAAAACGTATCCCTATTCAGTAACCCTGCTTGACCACCGCTGTCCGTGGTGCTGAAACAGCCGCTGTAGGGGGGCTGAAACAGCTGCTGTCCGTGGTGCTGAAACAGCTGCTGTCTGTGGTGCTGAAGGCTTTACGGTGAAACAGTTGAAGGAACCAGCGTTTCCAGTCACATCCTCAGACTATTACATCAGCCAGGCTCGGAGCGAATGTAGCAGGTATCCTTCCCAAGTTTAATGTGTTATAATGCACAATTCTTGACATCCTCAGGATATGACAGCCTCGTTCTGCGAGGTAAGAGGAACATTCAATGCAAAATGTTTGGAAGGGGGGGAATCTCTGAAATCTGCTTGCTTATCATAGAGCACGAGATGTAATGTTCACAGGAAACCTGTAATCACCTTCAAAATAGCAGCATCTAGCAGATGTAGTGCGTTGAATTCCCGCTAATTGCCGGTGCTCTGGTAAGCTGATGCTCTGGCACTGATCGGTTTTTAAAATATTCGACATTTACTGGCCTATTTTATAACTGACATCATCTCATATCACGCTGCAGGTGAGAGGTGAGAGTGGAGTGATAAATTTAGAGCAAGGTGAAAGTATGAGCGTAAAATCAGAAACGCACACAGCTACATACTGTCAGGAGCACATTTGTGGCCTGGAGTCTGAGCTCCTTTTAGTGGCTCAATTAACCTGCTTTCTTTGTTGATTTCTCCCAATGATATGCGTCTGACTGCATGTATTATTATTAATTTCATCAGTTAAAGAATGAATCTTCCGTCCATGACGTTTCCAGCTTGACAATGACAAGTATCTTGGGAAAAAATGACTAATTTCTGTATTAAAATATCCTGAGTTGGAATCCAGTATAACGACACAAACAATATTGAACAAAATACCTCACAGTATGATTAACAGTTTGAATTTGATTAATTTACATGTGGGCATGCATCATATTTTCCAGCATTTTTTCTTTGAAAATTCTGCCATTTTTGTTCTTAACCTCTTGTTATCTCAATCAGCTGTTAGTGTATTAAAAAATAGGAAAGATTATTTAAAAATTATTATATTCTGTTGCACAGAAAAACAACCACAACATACAGCTGAGTAAATAATAACAGAATTTTTGCTTTCAAATTAAATGTATCTGCAGACAATGTCTGCAATGTCAATGAGACGTTATTTGAATTTTACAGTTTTAGGAGAGCTTGAGCATTGTGATCTAGACAAAATTACTATTTCATAACTTTGACAGATATGAAATAGTACATTGACAACTCATTGAGTAGCACACTAAAGTACAGTACTGTGTAGTCAGACTATATAGGCTACTTGAAATACTGCTAAAATTGTCTTGTACCTTGGAGAGCTGCACTACAGAAACAGATGATACTTCTGTCATAACATACTTTTCAACTTTTTGTGTTATTGTTTGGATTTTAGAACTTTCTCTCTCTGTTTATGCTACAACTTCAGCTTGTGTTGTCCTTTGAGTGCCACCTTCTATATTCTCCATTCGCTATAAATGTAATTAGGAACTTTTGACCCAGCTAAGCTGATGGCTATTCAGTATATAAATCCCTCTGGATTACACACTGGGTTTTGGCACAGCTAGAGAGAGAGAGTTTGTGGCCAACTGTGAAGAACTCTCCTCTCAAAACGCAATGTAAGCTGTTTAGCAAAATTAAGTGGAACAGGGACTTTGGTAAGACAGACTAGAACAAGTGGTAGACTAGCTTTAAGATTAATTAGTGGTCCTCATGTTATGAGCTATTGCTCATAGTTGGAGTGACTAAACTCCTCGGGTGTTGAAACAAGCAAAGTCCAATGATTACAATGAGGGATTGTTTCGACCAAAACATCATAGAGACTTGTATTGATTCCTTTGTTATCGCAAGCAATCACCTACCAACCACTAAGAACATGGTAACAACCACATTGCAATATGCTTAAAACATGAGCAAGCATTTAAGAAAACAATTGACCAACATTTTTAGATATGAAATTGCCTAAAGATAGATAGATAGATAGATAGATAGATAGATAGATAGATAGATAGATAAATATGTATTTATATATATATTATATATATATATATATACTAAAAAGTTTTCTGTAAAGCTACTTTGCTGCAATGCACATTTGGACACCGTTTGAATTTTTTTAAAGCTTTCAAAGCTCAGCAGTTCTCGGCTATCAAATACCATGTGTTTGAAAAGCACTGACAATCCTATCTATCCATTGTTCCGAGAAAAGCACCGTGCCTTCCCCAGCTCCCATCAGGGTTTGACCAATCACAGTCCTCCAAACTCTGGTGACTCAATAAAGAGAGAGGAGACCAAGTGTAACTCCCACAGGCCCCTGTTTGACAAATGGTAGAGTCCTTGAGCGAAGGCGGCCAATGCTCAAGGATTAGCGAACTGCTGTATCTTTCTCCCACAGCTGAAAGACTCTACCAAGAGCCGCTCCAGTGGCTTTTCTGAGCGATCTGGCAGGGGAGAAAGTTGCAAAAGATGTTAATAAGAAACTGGACGTTTCGAAGGCAGAGAGGAATATAGCTGGTAAGAGACAATGAAAAACTGGAGTCCTTTGTAGTTCCTACACTAAACTAAAACGGCCTTTGAATGTTTTAGTATCTTAGTGAGCTCAGAAATGGAAGTCTTTATACAGAGATAATCTGACAACAACAGGTGAATATAGATTGTAGTTTTTGACTAAACCGGCAAAAAATGTATTTCCATATGTGCTGATAAGAAAAAATCCTACATATCATTATTTTGCAAAAGTTCCACAACAACCAATTAGATCAGAGCTTGCCAAAGAGGAAAAGTGCCTTCAGGTTTTGTGAGAATTATGCATCAGACAGTCAGCAGGTGGGTCTGTGGGCATGCCATCTGGCTTCTTACCAGAAAGCTTTGCCATTTTATATTGTTCTTCTTGTCAATTTTTAAACTAATCTGGTGATTATCGGAGAGGGTATGAGACCAGAGGTGGTCACCTGATTAATTGGACATTGACACACCTGGTTCAGACAGTCCTGCTAGGCCATGGAGGTGATTATTTGTCACCACGACTAGAGACCCGAGCACCAGATGGACCTGGGCTTCACTATTATCGCTTTGTGTCTGCTTATTTAGAGAAGAAAAGCCAGAGGCATCGCCCGCACCAAATTAAGTCCCAATGTCCACAGCAAAATAACACGTACACAGAAAACGTCTCTAAAAAATATGTCCATATCAATTGAGACAAAGCATTTTGACAAGCCGCCCCCCGTTACAAATTTCCCACAGTGTGTTCTCGGTCTATTCACTGCTGCTGAATATGTGGCTCAGAGCCTTAAGGCACCATTTGAGGATAAAATTTTGCACGCTTCCCACAATTTTTTTGTAGGCTGTAGTTGAAATGTTTTATGTGTGCAGTACATGTGTAAGTCTTGCCACAAATTGGCAAGCAGAAGCCTAAGAGATGACACTCCAATGAAAGCTGTCACTCAAAATGACTGACAGCTATCTGCCTCGGGTCAGTTTTGTTCTCTATGGTTTCTCTGCCTCGCTGACTAACAACACAGAGAAAGATGCAGAACTGGAATTGTGACAAGCTAAAATCAACAATGGAACTTTTCAGCGTCTTTGTTGGACGTTGCTCATTAAAATCTCCTCCCCAGCGTGCCCGTGTCATTGATATGTAACTGGTAGAGTCTTCCTCATTAGAACACCAGCTGGATTGCTTTTAACAAAAGTTTTTGTCTTTTAATTAATTATGACATAATCAATTAAAGTACTTTCATAACGCAATATATTTTATAGAAGTCTGCTCGTGTTCTGCAAGGTAACAACCAAAGATAGAAATTCTAATATCATTTACTCACCGTTAAGTCATTCCAAACACATGATTTTGAAGTCTTTTGAAGCCATACAATAGCTTTTGAGGAGTTTTTAGGTGAACTTTATAGCTGCTATTTGTAATTTCCCCCCCGCCGCCATCTCTCTGTTTAAAAACCGAGAATCGCAGGTTACTTGCAGAGTTATTTTCATAACATGGATGACGAGTTTAAATTCCGAACAACTGCTGTAAGCACAAGCAGAAGTGCTTCGTCATTCCAGAACCCACACATGCGATTTAGCAGTGGAATCTTCTTTCTGTTAACAGAAGCACATTTCCCTTGAACGGACCCAACCACTTAAATGAGAAATCATTATTCTGAACTATTGTGCATCAGGGTAAGGTAAAGTGATTGTGTTAAACACTGATCTGTTGTGTACTTGCTCAGTAACCGATCTGGTTCCTTTTTTAACCAAAAAGTTCCAGATTGCAGCTTTAACTCTGAAGCACTGTGTTCTTCATAGGTTTGAGGCCTCCACCTCTGTATAAGCAATGATGAAGGTGACCCTCATTTCCTGTAGAATCACTTACAGGGCTCCTCGGGGAACACAATAAATCCCTCAAGTCCTGTCAGCATATCCCACAGGCGCCCTGCCAACCAGCAATACCCCTGAAATCTGGTGCCTGGAGCTCCTGCCAGTCTGATGGGAGGTGAATTTTTTTTGCTACCTATCAGGAATGGAGCAGGAAAAGCAAAAGAACGTAAACTCTCCCTATAGCTACACTTTGGCTTGTGCATCAAAAACCCAGGTGCTCCTCACATAAGCCGAGTGAAATACTTCCAACATCAAAGTCATTATTTACAACGATTTATTTATTTTTGCTGTTCTGTTAGGTGATGATAGTGGCATGGAATTGTCACACCTCACCTTTAAGTTTCAGTCTGTTTCTTACAAAACGCGTATGTACGTACGGCCTCGCAAGACTTTCAACACAAATGTTGGCAGCATTAAAATTTTTGGTTGAACTCTTTCTTCACAGTTCCTTCCGCACATAATCAGGCGACTGTTTTCTTCGCAGGCGTGAGATGAAAGCTCGGATCGTAGTGATTGATGGTGAAATATTAGCTCAAAACCGCCACTTGATTGCAATCAAGATTCCTGAGGGTGCCAAAAAACACGTGACAATATACAGCAGAAACATTCAATCACAATGAATCTTCTAGTTATTTTTCAGAGGAAGACTCAAAATGTGTTCTAGTGAATGTGGGACTGTGTGTATGTGACGATAAAGATTTTTTCTCTGAGTATGGAAGTAAGTGGCACTATAGGATGAGCTATAGGATGTCCCTCGGTAAATTACACGGCTGATTTCCATGTTAATGTTGGCAGATTTATAGGCTCCATGCTTACATGGTTATATTCCTAAGCTATGCGGGTATGTTTTATGTATGGGTCAAATCCATTAGTTTCAGGACATTAAAGGCATCCATGTGCCCTTGATCAGAATAACAAAAGTTACTGCAAAAATAGCCCATTTCTTTGTCTCATTTTCCAGTAAAATGTTCCTACGTTCTTAAAACAAGACCGGTTTTCGTGAGAGCCAAATTTGTGTGAGATAACAAAAAGTGTTTTTAGAGAATACATCATGAACGAAATTTGTTCAGAAAATGAGTCATTATATTCTCTTATCCTACTGTCAAATTCTTTTTCTTGTTACGACGGCTGACAAGGAGAGAACCCATACGCAGACAGCTTACAATAAACAAGACTTTATTAAACCAAAACTCCCTCGAAGGGGATAAATCAAAGAACTAAACTTAAACCAAAACAAAGACAACAAGAACACATTCAACTTTTAACACCTTGCACAAGACAGCAAACACAAAGGCATTAAATAGGGAAGGAACTAAGGAGAGTAATAAGGGAAAGCAGGTGAAGGGAATGAACTTAAAACGGGATTAAGACCCAGAGCATCCTGACTCCAAGAACCAAGACCCGGATTGAGTCAGGATCTAGACATCATGCTCTAACATAAAACACAGGGACTGTCAGGGTCCTAGCAAGGGAACGAGGAACAACTCAAGGCAAGGCTCCAGGACCCTGACAATTCTAGGAAAAGAAAGACCAATTGCCAACAGACAAAGAGAAATTATGTAATTCTGATTCTAAAGTAAATTTATTTGGTTTTAAATGTGTTTTACAAGACAAAAATACTAATTATCATTTTATCTCACAATCGTTTTTCTGCAGCGTGCAGATTTTGAGATGATGAGGAAAGCAGGGGAGGCAATCCGGCTGTCCAACAGGATGCAGATCGGTGCAATCTTTGACAGGTGTGCTTTGCTTGGTTCTGAATAGCTTCTCTAGGGGGTATTGGAAAGAAGGTTTATCTCCCCAGGTAGATACTCTAGAAAGCCCACTGGAGTACATGTCTTGCAGATGCATTGTGGGTAAAAAAATTCAAGGTTTGGATTGTGCTGTTAAAGGCGGGAGAATCGTGTTTGTGATTGTTGTTGTGTGTTTCCATGCAGCGCGGGACCCTGGGAAGGAAGAACTAATCTTAGACATGCTGCTCTGCTGAACTAATGGAAAACTGAAAGGAATTGAATTACTTTTTATGGTAGGCTGTACAAAAGCTGAGCTTTTGGAGAATACGGCCTGTCGGAGCCATTAGAACCGTCCAGGGAACCTCTGAAGACCGTGGAATGTCGTACATGCATTTTTTATGGATGATAAAAATTAAATGTGATTCCAGTGCCATTTTTACACAAAAATTCACTGTTTGTACATGATAATAAACAGAGAAGCAGTAGACCAATGGCAGCAGAATGCAGCTTTCTCTCTCTCTCTCTCTCTCTCTCTCTCTCTCCTTTCCTCTCTCTCTCTGTGCACTGCATTATTTCCATCTATTGCTTCAGATGTCAATATATTGTTTGGATTATTTCCATATCATTGACCATAAACCAATTACAGTCTACAGTCTACAGTAATGAATTTTGCAGTCCAGTTACCTGAGGAAGATATAGGGGCTCATACACGTGACCCATTTAACCCCGCAACCACACGATCTCATTCCATGTGCTGTTTCATAAATGTGCACGATTACAGAAACCATAATAAATAACAAATGCCTTTTCATTTTGACTTTCAATAGAGAAGCCGTCAAAAATAGCAATACCATTAAAGAACATAATTTGCAGAAATTAGAATTTTGGTTAACATACTGTAGAGACCAAATCTGAATAATCCATTTGCATTGGTCTCTTATGTATCACTAATGTTCTTGTGCAGACACAAAAACATAAGCCCTCCCTCCACTGAATACAGTGAAGATCTGATCATTATCTCACAATAATTAATGTGAGGTCTGAGTTGACCCTGTTGACCCCTTTAGACTTTTCATGTTCCTGACAGAAGCTCTCCGGTCTCCGGCTCTCCTGGCCTGGAGATGCGACTGCTGCAGCCACGGCTACTACCTCTGCAGAGCATCAGGAGCTCCAGCAAATGAATTTCCATTACTGAGCAGTGACTGGCTGAAATAAATCATCATAAAAGTGCTTCTCTGGACTGTCATCTTCCAGAGAGCAGCAGAGACTTCTGGGACCACGAAGGGACCTCGCCCATCACATGACTCAGTGAAGCAGAGACAATGGAAAGGGGCGTCCGGGGAGGTTGCCCGCGCCGGAGGCAAGAGGCAATCGAGCATCTCGGAATGATTAAAACGCATCTCAAGCCTCCACTTTAGACTTGTTTTATATGCGTCTTGGCAGAATGGTGTTTATTAATAATAGTTGCGTATGGGTGAAATCCATGTTATGAGCTTGGACGTGAGAACAGAAGAAGCCGATTATCATAAAAGACTTTCTGTTTTCACTTAAAGACTGTAGGGTATGGATTTCTTTAGGGATTGTGATCTAGTGCATTATGGAAAATATATAGAGCATATTTCATGCTACGAATTTTAATGGGTTTCTTCCACTGTGAAATGCCATTGTCCAGTTCTCCAGCAGTCTGGAATGATGCATATTTCATGGGAAATATTAGTATGGTGTGCTAAGGCGTGTATGATTACTGTTATCGCTTATACTTAGGGTTGTGATTTTAAACGAACGCTCTGTTATGGACTACAAATGTTAGCATGCATTAAACTGTCTTTCTTCTTGAGGAAGGATGTGCTGTTTGCAAAGAAACATCTTTGTAACCGCGTAATCAGACTTACAGTATGATATTTGCCTGGCAGATGATTAATCAGACAGAAAATGCCATAGACTTACATTCAAGAGGGATTTGAGCCGTATCTGGGGGCCAGAAAATCATAGAAATGTTTGATTGGCGCTCTTTGCTCTTTTGGCAACACCTTAGCAACCACATAACATGCACTGGCAACCACGCACAACAGTGTAACAAGCTAGCTTTAAAAGCATAAGATTCCACTCTCAATTCAGAGCGCTCTCCAAAGCCACGCCTCCTCCAACACAACCGTATACAAATTTTGACGGACAGGTAGAACATCCTATCACTTAATTCGGACCAAATGCAATGATTGGAGGAACATTTTATGGTCGTGTGCCTTCCACAGAAGATATATATTTATATAAACATATATTGGCCATTTAGTAGTTGCTATCAGGACGATAAGAGCAGCACAACAAAAACATTTTCTGGCTTTTAAATGTTAGCAAAGTCATTAAGAAGTTTTCATCTTTTGATGAATCGTTATCTGATGAAAGGCTGCAATATGAAACCAAATATTATCTTTTTAATCTATTAGCTTATTTTAAAACGCAACGTCAGAAGAGTCATTATTGATCTTTTGATAACTGAAGTATATCGCGAACGCATGATAATTCAGACTGTGCGCTTTATTCTGTAAAGCGAGAAGACGGTAGAACAAAAGAAAGATCCTTTCAAGGTGCGTCTGGCACATCAAACGTCTCTCCCTCCGACGGAGACAAATTCAGGAATATTTCATAACCTTGACACGTTTTTCATGTTATTGTTTTTCCGATGTGGCATCAATTATTCAGACTGATGACAAATAGAGAAACAAACCCCTGCAGGTCCCTCAGTCAGAACATGTCGGGCTCCTCCTGCCCGCGCAGTCAAACGCAACATTATGTTCCTCTGCAGATCACTAGAGCCATGAAGTCCTCAGTGTCACATTTACCAGAACAGGCTTTTGATAGCACCCACAGGAGAAACAGATTTTCATCATAATGCTGCGCCTCTCATCTCTCAAATGTGGATATTCAAATAATATTACAAGCTGCGCGTTTGAGACGAGCGGGTAATCTTGATACAAAATAAGGATTTCCTTTTTTCCTCTTTCGGTGAATGATTGTTTTTCTGTCTTTCGCTCCCCATATCAGTCAAGGAAACGCAATAACACTGTGTGTGTGTGTGTGTGTGTGATTGAGCTCATACCAGTTCATTTATCAGATATCGTGAGACACACAGTGTACTGAATATTGGCTTACACTGACCCAGCTCCTGCGGTATCATACAACAATGGTTTATTTCCGATGTAATAAAGAAAAATGACCATTAGGGCTCTGTATTAGTTGGCCACGGTGACCAATACATAGCATGGCTCATTTAGTATGGCCCCTGTGGACGGTAATTTGAGAGAGTCGTGGCTAGTGCCCACTACTGCTTTGCGGATGACTAAACATTTCCAGCACATTTTTCATTGTTGTCTCATTAAAATAGTTGCATGCGCTCGTTTCAAAGACCCACTGTTTTAGTTTTTCAAGTCTGTTCAGCCAAGGCCTGCAGCGTATAAACTAGATTTTACATTTTCTGAACTGTGAGTGGTGCTTGCCCATTAAAATCTCACTGCCACAATGCTGTGGGTGGTTGTCAATGTGTTGCCAAGTGGTTGCTAAGGTGTTTTAGCACGATTACGTGCAGTTGCCTGGGTGTTTTGGGGGATTACGAGACAATTGCTTACTGGCTGTTGCTGTTACTGTTAAAAGAGTCCAGCCCCAAGTATCTGTGATGTTCCGTTCATAAGATATGATTTATACATCCTTATTTAGTGTAAGTCTACGATGGAGGTCTTCAACATTTGTAAGGCAGGGGCAAAGAGGTGAGTAAGGGACCCCATAGTAAAAACTGTGCATTACATACGCAATGTTTTAACATGTTCATTACAAAGTCATTAAAATAATCATTATTGAAGTACAGATTCATTATGTATTCATAATGTACGCTTTTTCCAATGTAACTTCCCGTTTTTAACTTTGTAGCTCTGGATGAGGTGAATAATCGTGTAATCATATTTTATATTTTCCCTTGTAATGTAAAAAATAACATTACAGGTTACAAATTAGAGATAAAACAATAATTGTGAGACCCCCTATAGTACCTCTGCGGACCCCCTGTTAAAGACTCCTGTTTAATGGGATTTTATAAATATTGTATCATCTGTCAGCTAAAGTATAAGTCTGATCATTTGGAAGAGTAATTGTACACCCCTCTGCAAAAAGCTGCACAATTTGATAGCATTTAGGGTCAAGGGTTTGTTCAAATCCTTAAGCCTAAATATCCGCAATATTAACAGTAATATTTTGAAAGCACTGATAATGACACATTCTACTGTGAAACTGAATGTTTCAAAAACAAGTTCCTGTAACCGGCTATTAGATCTGACACCAGTAACTGCAGTAGCACAATTAGATCTGACCATGTTCCTCTAGAAAGTAAATGGAAGGCAGAGTTTGCAATAAATGCTTCTTTAGCTGAGTTGTTATTCATGCAAAAGAATGCATTTGTGTGTGTATGTGTGTGTGTGTGTGTGTGTGCAGGTCTGTTACAAGAGCTCATTAGAGATTCAACCTTCAGTATGAAAGATTCTGTAGGCCATTTGCTTGCAGTGTGTGGAATTCTCGCTCGCTTGACCTTATCAGCTTCAAAAGCATTGAAAACAGCGAATTAGGACTAGTAATGTTAAACATGTTATACATACAGTAATCCGGTAGAAATCTAGTAGAAATATTAGTCCAGAAATATACAGTAAAAGTACAATAGAAATATTGACAAACGAAAAAGAAAAATAGAATAAACCATGTTTTTACTCTTTTAAAATGTGAGTTCCTACAAAAATCACCATGATGTTAAGATTTTGAAGGAGTTTGCCTCATGCAGTTGCTAGTGTGCTTGCTGGTTGTTGGGGAGTTGTCTTGCAGTTGCTAGGGTGTTGCTAGGAGGTAGCAATGGTGTCTATGTTGTTCTGTTAGATATGGCTTAAACAACTTGTTTTGTTTTATCTCTCACAAGCAAAAATCAAGTTGTTTGGTAAAGAAATAGCACAACTCCTCTCGCCATCTCACATGATTCCTTTATAATTCATGTGCGTAATAGAAATGGTGCAGGATGGGTTACGCCGGTTTAATAGTTTAGTATAACTAATTTAATATTTAAGGTGTTGGTTTAAACAGAAGTAAACAACATGACAATACGTTTATGCTAACTGCAGATGTGAGCACCGAAAGCCAGACAGTCTTATTAAACGTTAAGTTGTATAACATTCGCATGTCAATGTGATGGGATTGGACGGCTGGGGAACAACTTTGCGCTTTTTTAAACAGGTGTTACGAAAACAGATGTTTTTAAAAGGTGTTTTATGTGCAAATATTTGTTGCCGGCTTGTCAGCTATGTACAGTTTTAAACTGTAATTATGCAACACGTTTGTGTACTAACAAGATTTTACAG
>JAZGTJ010009200.1:0-12580 GCA_036877575.1 Botia almorhae | reverse complement strand
CTTTGAAAATAACATTTTTACATTTTTTGTTACTTAATGGAAAGTTACCGAAACATTCTTACAACCTAAAATTGTTAGCTGGGTCTCCACTACTAACAAGAATAATTTTATCCTGTCAGATAGTTTGACAAGACAGGAAACCTGGAAAAATGTTAACACAAGTGAGGTAGTGTGAATGGGAAATTGAGCTGCTTTGACAGATGGAAGGCTAAGAGATCGTCTTTGATTGTAGAAAAGTGTTCTGGTGTCATTCAATAACACTGGATGAGTCTCGTACCCATACATGCGTTTTAAACAATGACATTACTGTTATGAAAGACAGTATGTTTACATTTACTGCCTTCACATTAGCAAAAACCTTTCAATTTGCCACCTATGAACTGATGGTGGTTACCTCCCTGAAGAATTCACAGTTTGGTCTGGTATTTTGGTCTAATTTATATATTAAAAGAAGATGATGATGAGATGAAGGGCCTACATGCTTGACACATCACATTTCTGAGAGTTTAACATTAAATAGTTATACTCTAGTTTATAGTATTTTCTAAATAGTATTTTTTGAGCTTTGTTGTGTAAACTTTACAAATATATTGTTCTGCTAATACAATTTTTTGGCTGTGCAGCCACTTTGAAGCCGATGTGCGTGCTTTGGTTCCGTTTTCTGGATTTAATGAAGATAAAATCAAGATACACAACCTCAGAAGCTCTGAATAGGGTTTACTGTAGAAGAATGAACCTTATTCCACGTTGCTTGGCCATATTTGTGAAGTATCTCTTGCATGTCATCCTTCTTTCATTGCCCTCTCTGAAGGTTGAAGCACAGCTTCTCAAACTCTCCGTATTCCTCGAAATATCTGAGCGGAGCTAAAGCCAAAACTTTATAGAATGCGAATTCTTCACTTCCTGTTGTATGAGACATTAAATAGTCGAGGGCTGACGTGAGTCGCCCAGCTCGGCTGTGCATCATAACAGCCTCAGTTTCCTTTTTCCTCAGATCCCAGCGCAGAGAATATAAAATGCCTTTCATTCGTCTGCGCTTGGCTGTTGGTGATTTTGTTTGTGAGCATGCCAGATTCTTTCAAAGTGACGGCCGGTTCTCCTTCTATATCCCACAAGAGATGGCAAAGTAACAAGAAGCTGTTTAAAGGCTGTTTCGAGACCATTTAGAATTTTTGCCAACTAGCTTTGCCCCTGGGGGGGTAATTAAAGGGATAGATTACCCCAAATCGAAAATTCTTCCATTTACTCACAGTCATGCTATTTCAAACCTGTATGCCTTTTTCTCTTCTGTGGAACTCAAATAAAGACATTTTGAAAAATGTCGCAGTGGTTTTGTGTCCATACAATAGAAGTGTTTGGTTACCAACGTACTTAAAAATATCTTCTGTTGTGTTCCTCAGATGAAAAAATGACATGAGGGTGAGGAAATGATGGAATAGTGTTTATTTTTGGGTGAACTATCGTTAGTACTCAGGTAGCAGTGTTACAGCGAAATTGAAGCCTTGGTGCCCGCGGCCTGTGGCAGGATTTGGTTTCTCAAAGTCATTTACTTACTACAAGGAAACGTACTACAAGTAAACTTACTTTAAGTACCTGGCACAGGAAGTAAATTATAGTTGGTCTCTCTCTGAAGGACAGAATGCTATGCTGCGTATGTTAATACATACAGAGCTCTGCTATTGGTTAATGCTGATGTGTTGCAAACAGAAAATGTTTCTGTGGTCTCTAGCTTTCTGCATAATAAAATAATTTCAACGCAAATCAATATTTCATGGATAATGTACCGTCATTACTGCTGGTCATTATTGCAAAATTACGCAGAGTTGCTTCGCATCGGAGTCATGATCTCCCTTTTGAGGTTTGTTTTATGATAATGACCATCAGACTGTGCGTCTGATCCTTTTCATACATGCCATTTTTTAAAGACATGAGTAGCAAAGTCAAGCAGTTGTGGAGATGAAGTTCAGGGACATGCTTTGAAACAGATTCAAACTCATCTTGCCCATGTTAGCACCACAGTTCAATGTGTCATAGCATACCCGCTAGGCCACAGCTCCGCCTGCCATTCACTTTTAGACGTTACACACATGCAAGCCTACAGAAGGGGTTGATATGTTGTTTCTATTCCCTTTGTCTTCTCAATTATAATCCGCCTGTAAAGCGTTCACACTCTAATCCACATTAACATCACCGAATCTGATTTAAACCTCATGTGAGTGATCAGACAAGATGAGATGCAGATCTATAGGCTCATGTAACCGAATATGAACGTAAAGCTTCTCCCACATCAGTAAGCGGATTATTTACCTAAACAGTATAGTCATTCATATACATGCTTGCTTATCTGCTGTGTTTCTTCCCGTCTCACGAAACATCTCGCTGTCAGGTACCACTACGGCCGCATAGCTGCACAATACCAGAAGAAAGCAGGAGAACAAAAGGACCCGCCCACCGGTCAGCAGCCGGCCTCCGGTAAGCCCCGCCCACATCTCAATGTGTCTTTCTGAGTTGGCACAGAAACTTCTCAACACAACTCTGTTTCCCCTTAAGCCTCCTCGCTGGCACAACAGAGCTTTTCTGGCTTTGCTAATCACTTCAGATAAGTCTGATGCATTTAAAACAGTTTTCTTCTCTCTGGCTGGCACAAGGGCTTTTCAACAGCGCTTTTATTTGGGGTTGCTGTAGAGGAGCATGCTAATGAAGCCTAATACCCTCCACAGGATGACTTGAGCTTAAGACACGCATGCTCGGACTGTTAATAAAGCTGAGATTAATAGCCAGCATCACTTTAAAACAAGAGAGTGCCAGAAAAGATTGAACACAGCACAGTGCGCACGCACGCTCGTACCCGCACACAAAAACCCCTTTTATCTCTAAACCTTTAGTGGGACTTCAGTGATTCGATGTAAAACCTTCGTTCTGGCGGCGCTTTTAGGATTTGTATTTTCTTTTGTTTGACTGTGACATGAGGATTACGTTAAAAAAAACTCCTACTGCATATTTTACAACGATAAACCTGCAGAATCGTTTGGAATTAAACGAAGAGACGTCGAATATCATTGTTTTATTTTAGATTTCATGTTTAATTATCACAGGGATTATTCTTATTTAAAATGTATGTGTGCACCTCATTTAGGCTATTCGAGGGAATTTGGCGCTTATTGAATTAAGCCACTTAGCGATTGTCTGGAAATATTAGTGTTGTTTTTGAAACGCATTCAGTGTTTGTGTCTGTATTGTGTTTTTCATGACTGTTTATCATTATTATAATAAGCGTGAGGGGGTTGATATTCCCCAGCTGCGTGGAGGGTGTATGAGTAACATATACCACACATGTTGGGAAAAACGCGGATCACATGTAAAAAAACACGTCACCCTGTGTTTCACGTGCGATTTAATGAGTTTCCTGTTGGAATTTACATGGGATGAAAATGTTTCCAAACTGCACATTTCACATGTGATGTCCACGTGAATTTCACATGTGCAAAGTCAGGGAAAAGTGTGTTTTTGGAAAAGTTTCCCTTGTCAATTTCCATAAAAACCCCATGCCTTCACATGTGAAATATGAGGTCATAGGTTCTTAATATGATCATATTTTTTTCCACATGTGAAGTTTATGTGAGTTTTCTGTAAAGGAACTGGCTTATGTAGTCACAGAGATCAGAAATAACTAAAGAAATAAAAGGCTTTAGTGGGCCCACGAGGTTCATTTCAGCCTTCCTTCAACGTGTGCTCTCATACAAAAATCAGTGTTCAGTGTTCAGCAGTTACTGCTGGAGTGCTGGAGATAAAATTACAGATTCTACGAAGATGCTCTTAATACCACTGGTGAGGCTGAGATGTGTTTTAACTGGCATGATGGTGATCCTGTATGTTTCAGGCAGTGAATGTTAAACAATCTGGTTTATGTATGAAAAGATCCAAGAAATCCACTGTCCCTTCCCAGATATTGTGCACTGCATGATGTCATACGTATAGCTTAAAGCAATAGATCACTCAAAAATGAAAACTGTCATTGTGTTCCGTCACTATGTTGTTCGAAACTCATAGCAGCTGTAATAAAGGTACTTTTATGGTACTCGTTTTTCTCTTTTGGCACATGACAGCCACTGGGTATCTACTTTCGAAGTATGAGCGGGCAGCCTGCTGAATTTCTCCTTTTGTGTTCCGCCGGTGAAAGAAAAAATGGCTTGGAAAGGTTTCGAAAGACATGTGAGTGAGTAGATGATGATGGAATTTCATTTTAAGGTGAACTATTCCTATAATTACCTGTCTGGGCTGACGTTGCCATTTGAAAGCTTTGAATAAGCAATCACACGGCTATTGTTCAGAAACACTTGGTTCCTTTAATTATAGACTCGCATTAATTTGCGTTTACATGATGACAGTAACAATGAAACAGCGCCGTGACGCTCATTACGCTAATGTAACTGAAATGCGTACATTCATAAGGATTTCTAAAACGCTGCGCACCCTGATCCGTGCTGACTTTTAAGTGATCTGTAATGCAATTGCTCTCCCTCCCTACAGGTCCCCAGCTGAAACTGCTTTGTGGGGCAGATTTCATAGACACTTTTAAAGTGTCTGGCCTATGGAGGGATGATCACATCGAGGAGGTGGTGGGCCGATTTGGACTGGTCTGTGTGAGCCGAGGAAGTCTGCAGCCTGAGCGCACCATACACGAGTCTGACATGCTGTCCAGACACCGACGGAACATCTTTCTGATTCAAGAGTGGGTCCAAAACGAGATTAGCGCCACAGAGGTCCGACGCGCCCTGCGTAGAGGCCACAGCGTTAAATACCTCATACCAGACTCGGTCATTAAATATATTACAGAGAACAAACTTTACACACACGACAGTGAGATGAAGAACAAAGAAATTCAACTACGACCTCTTACCAAGCAAACAATACAAGACGGACATGTAGGAACTCCAGTGTGGAGTTCTCCAATGACCGCGTGTGATTCACCAGCAATAGCGAAATGAGTCTCAAAAGATTGAAATTTTTACACTCGCTCTCTTTCTTCGCAGGATATGAAAGCGAGTAGGTTTCAGAGTAATTGTATGTTTTGTCTGATATAAAGTGCGCTATAAAGCGAACATTATCTATGACCGTCGTTTCCGGGGCGCCACCGCGTAATGTGTGCAGAGGGATTTAACAATTTATCCGAGCTCTGCAGGAGATGGATTTGCCAGATCATTGCTGAGCTGTAAGTCTATGTTCTCCAGGTCTGGGAATTGTTGACTTTTGTTGAATGTCACATGAAAGATAAATGACAGAGCCGTTACACTTTGAAGAGCAAACAGTGCTTCCACCGTCTCCATTTGCACAGAAAGTGTCATTCATGTTGTCAGAAGTCTGGAGATGTCTCATCAGGCGTTGTTGAGGGGAAGAACGTTTTTGATAAAATAAAATGTATTTTTGGATATTTGTGTCGATGTCTTTCTGAATCTAATAATCTTTCTTTCTGTAGCAGGAACTGTGAGTTTGAAGCTCAAAGCAGCTGGTTGTGTTGTGCAATGATGAAGGCCTCCTGCTGAGTGTGTGTGTGTGTGTGTGTGTGTGTGTACTGGTATATGTGGTTCACAAATGTGTATCATGACGTGTAAAACAGTGTAAACATGGTGTATGGGGACACTCCCTGTGTGCTTATAAACCAAATGGCTTATAAAACATACTAAATGGTGTTTTAATGTAAATGAAAAATGCCAAGAATTTCCTGTGACCGTTAGGGGATAGAATATACAGTTTGTATAAAAGCCATTACGTCTGTAGAGTTCTCAAAAACCACAAATGCGTGTGTGTGGAGGTGTAAAGACTGCCTTTATCCTCGCTTTCTTAATATAAAAGCTTGAGGGATTGGCTGTTTGAGATCACCCGACACAAGCCGTCCATCTCTTTTATATGTTCACTGAATGGCCCAGAATGGCCGTGTGTGCCAACAAAAACCATATGGCACTTTAACTGACAGTTTAAAGGAGTCATTCATTCAGATCATACAGTATGCTAAGCACAACACTTGCTTTGCTGAATGAAAATGCAAAATAGCCGTGAAAGTTGAGCCAAAGGCTACAATTGAAGGGGGCGCTGAAGTTGTGTGTTAACTTTTGCATATTAATAAAACCTTTTTGAGAAATGTGTTAAAATAGTGTTAATAATAGTATTAATATCAGATCTTGACATTTTTAAGTTTGAAAGTCATTTTATATTAAGGGGCTTTTTGGCACACGGTTACATGACGTAATCATAGCGGATACAAGGTTGCTATGCCCGATTTGAACTCTGGAGGCGGAGATGCGGTTTCAATAACAGTATCTAAGAGGAAAACCCAAATTCAGAGTAATCGGATTATTGCGACCTTGTTAAAACGGGTGGTTCGTACAGCTGGACAGTATTTGCAGGGGAGGAGAGATCCTCTTTTAACAAGTCCGTTTAATCGCCTCTCAACATGCCTGCTGATTATAATGGCTTCTGGAAAATGATCTCCAACGAGAACTTTGAGGAGTATCTCAAAGCTCTGGGTGAGTTTTTCGA
This sequence comes from Botia almorhae, assembly GCA_036877575.1. Taxonomy (NCBI): domain Eukaryota; kingdom Metazoa; phylum Chordata; class Actinopteri; order Cypriniformes; family Botiidae; genus Botia; species Botia almorhae. The sequence goes on along the minus strand of JAZGTJ010009200.1, from coordinate 6,043 downwards.
CACTTTATTTAGAGCGCTGATGCACGGAAATGGTCCTTAATTAAAAATGCGTGGAGATGTGTTTAGCACGGCGTGATGTTTTACTGTGAACATTTATTTTTCTCTGTTTTCCTCACTTTTCTGTACTCCGCTTCCCTGAGTCATACTAATCATACTTTCCGCCAAGATATTATAGTTGCCACGATTCGTACTGTACTAAAAGTTGTTCTGAGTGGCCACAGCTGTCACTAAGAACAGAAGGTTAAACAAGATGAAAGAATGAAGTGTTGTAGTGACAGTATTTTGTTGGAAACTATGGTTACCATAGTCACGGAAAACAGTCATACTGCTGCTTGGCCTGGAGAACTATCTAAATACCGTTCATTCAGAAAACGTTCTCAGAACATTGGCTAACGTTCTCTAAAGGTTCTTTCAAGGTTACCAAAAACGTTCTTGAAGTAACTTTTATAGATATTATATATATATATAATACATATACTGTATTATATATGTTTATCAAACGTTCGTTTTTCTTCGTTTCGTTTTCTTCATCGTTATTCTTAAGCAGTTAGTGGAACGTTTGAAAGACGTTACGAAATGAGAAACGTTTGAATAACGTTCTTCTAACCAAGCAACAACGTTAATACGGCGTCAAAACGGAACGTCTTGAACGTTCCGAGAATTTTCACGATACGTTCTGTTACGTAATGTTTTGTGTGTGTGTGTGTGTGTGTGTACGTGGCACGTTAATAACATTGGACGCATCTCCTGGTCTAATTTCACACGCCGCATCATTTTCTGTTAGATGTAAATGTAGCTCTTAGAAAGATCGCCGTGCTGCTGAAGCCTGATAAAGACATCATGCAGGAAGGAGATCACTTCATCATCAAGACCCTCAGCACCTTCAGGAACTACAACATGGACTTTGTGGTTGGTCAAGAGTTTGAGGAAGATCTGAGTGGAGTGGATGACAGGAAATGCATGGTAAGTGAAATGTTTAGGGTATCTGTTTTAAGTACAAATATTTGAAGAAGCCTTAAAAAATCCTAAAGCACGTTTTTTTCTGAGGCACTACTTTTAAAAGCTTTGGGTTCTATTGTTCACACTTTGCTATTTTGCACGCCTAAAGATGAAAACAAAATTGTGCCTCTGGCTCTCTCTGAAAGTTTGTGCTTTGCGAGGACGCTGGATATGATTGATTGAGAACTTCTAAGGTTTTACAAAGACAAAAGTTTGAATAACCTGGCCGGTTCTTGCATTTATACATATTCCCCAACAATTCCTTGTACGCTCCTCGCTCAGTCTGTATCCTGTAATTCCCTCTCAGGATATGGGGTTAACATTTGTATAATTTCATTGCCCTTGGAAGTCACTAACTGTGCGTGTCATTTACAGTTCACAATTTCTGCTAATGAGAAAAGGCTAAACTGTGAAATGAGAGCAATAATTGGCTGTTTAATGTAATAAGAAGCGTAACATTCTCTTCTTTCATTTTCCTCTCGCTTTACTTGTCATTTGAGGAAACTCGTTATGTGTAGGACCTGTGTAGAGATAATTACAAAGATACAGAGGCGATAATCTGCGTTCGTTTAACCCCTTATTTCCCAGCTGAGCTGGTGTTTGAGTCAAACAGGTATTGAATTATGTGTTAATGCCGTGCTTGACTTGACGGTCCCATCCAAAAAACTGGCGGATGAAACTGAGTTCCAGTCAATAAAACACACACTTCAGTAAAAACTGTGTGACCCGGTTTCTCCTGAACAAAATTCACTCGACCTATTCAATTTTCGCAGCACTCGGCAATGCGGTTTTGAGTTTCTTACAGGAAGTGGAGGAAGAGACGTCTCCGACAAGCTTCCCTTTGTGCAGCATATCTTTGGAGCACAAACACATTTATTGTGGGTCAGATTTATATTTCTGTTTATGCGTTTTCTCTGTCTGCTATCTGTGTGCAAAACCTGTTCCGCTTTCCAGCGTCTGTCCTTAATCAGCGCAGTTAAAAATGTGCGTATTTCTGCTGTAAACAGTGTAGGTTACAAACAAATCACTTTCTCTCATGCGTTATAGACCACTATCAGCTGGGAGGGAGAGAAACTGGTGTGTGTGCAGAATGGAGAGATCGAGGGAAGAGGCTGGACGCACTGGATTGATGGAGATGAACTTCACTTGGTACTGTAGGCCAGTTTTGTTGTGTTCTCATTAGTTACACATTTCTAGTGTATACAAAAGAAATGCAGGCACAAAGAGCCACTTTGTCCTTAGGAATTTTGTATAGGTATACGACAAGTATATATCAGTATATTTAACTTAAAGACTTAAAACGTCTTAAAGCTACAAACCTCACCTCCCCAGCTAACAATTTTAGGTTGTAAGAGCGTTTCCATTAGGAAATAAAAACACATTTAATGTTACTTTGAAAGTTCAAGGAATATTCAAGGAATATACTTATTTTTTTAGCTGTTGTATTAACGTTACTGTTTGGTTATAAGGACATTATTCAAACATTATTAATTCTGTAACATTTTTAAAACCTTTCACCAACAACTTAAGAATAACTTTTTGATATATAAGCCATAAATTAAAATCGATATTTAGATATATAACGTTAAAAAAATATTCTACTAACATTAACATTACAGAAATGTTTTTGATAACTCGGTTGTGAGAACATTATATCCGATGTTCTGATAACGTTTTCTGTTAGCTGGGTCTCTACTGCCATCTCTGTATAAAACCTTTTTTTTATTTGATATAATTTTCATATTTTCATTACGCGCGTTGAAGGCAAATGAAGCCAAACTGACATTTTCTGGGAAATTGGACCCGACAGCTCAAATCATAAAATTATAAACTTACTGTTGTGAATACTGAACACTGATCTGTCATGTACATGCTTAATAACGGATTTTTGTTCATTTTGAACCCAAGAAAGTTTTGCGATGCAGCTTTAAAAACGTATCGCAGCTTTAAAACCTGTCAGACGTACTAGCACAGAACACAGCAGATGGCGAGGGTAGAGCTATTCTCAAACCGCAAACCTCTCAGCCCCACGATGAAGCACATTAAACAGCACAACGCTGACAAACTGATTGCTTTAATACCTTTGAACTTGGTTGAAATAATTTTAATGGACGTCAGACACCATCATTATGATTTGATAGGGTTTTTAAATGAATTTGACTGGAGTACGCTGGGTGTAGCTAATAACAACAGATGTTTGGCTTCAGATGTGCGTTTGATTATGCATAATAAATAAAATACTGTTCCCGACCATGTTGCCATACCGTTACCAAAGAACTGGACATTACTGACACCAGCTGGTTAAATGTTACATAAACATTTACTGGTGTATCGTAAAAACCACACTCTGATGTCAGTGGTTTCTAATAGGTATTTACCGTCCATTTTGACAAAACAAAAAACAGCTAAAACCAGCCCAAGCTAGTTGGCAAGTTTTAAAGGGGTTTGGCCACTTTTAAGCTGGTTAGGCGGGAAGACCAGCTGACCTACCAGCTAAAACCAACTTGGCCGGCTGGAAGACCACCACGACCAGCCCACCAGCTTAGCTTGTTCATTCAGCAGAGATACTAATAACAAAGTAAAACCTAATTTTGTGGTAATGATGTGTATGGTTGTATTTGTTAAGCATGTTTTCTTTACAGGAGCTGAGGGCTGCTGGCGTAGTGAGCAAACAAGTCTTCAAAAAGCATGTACCAGCGGTGTAAAGTAGCGCCCCTTGCTGGACACCTGCGGGAGATGCGAAGAGAACCGTATCACGCTACAAAATACAAAACGGCTCTATATTTTCCTCTATCATCACAGCCGCCTACAATGCCCCTTGATTTCTTTACATGTGAAAAACAAACACTGTATATGTGACGGTTTGTCACACGGTTTATTTGTTCTGATTCAAAGGAACATCTCGAGTGACTATTCATAACAGAAACGATGTCATTTCGATGTTTTTTACATTAGTGGTGGAGAACGCCGCGGTGTAAATGAGCCATTAGACAACAGGTGTGGGAAGATGTTGTCTGGAACATAACATTCAGAAAATTGGGAACTTCTGTGTGTATAAACGTAATTAGACTCCAGAGAGGCTGCTGTCATTCTGATTGAAGAGCCTGTCTGTCTCTTGGGTTCCGCTTTCCTTCCCATCATGCCCCTGTGCGTGTACCCACAGTAGAATACACAACAAATCAGTCAAATCAAGAGAAATGAACTCCGCTGTTCACACGGGCCTTCATGTGTTTGTTTGTACTCTCAATGCACTCGTTTAATAATGTCATACCAGCAGGAATGTACACTAAATATTGCAGCCGTATTGTAAACGCTTTAAAAAATGCAAGTCGGCATGTTCGCTTTTCATTATGGTGGAGTTACGCACCAGCGATTCGGAAATATTACATCAATATTGTGGTAAATAAACTGATACCCAATACAGCACAGTCAGTGAAAGGCACACAATTGGCAGTGTTAGGAAATGTTGGCCGCCTGATAGCAAACACTTTCAGCAACTAAATTTAAAATGAGGTTTTCATGTTAATGGCCCCAAATCTGTGCTTTGGGGTCCTCATGCCGAAAATGTTAATGTGTTTGTGCAGTCAAAGGTAGCCATAATCCTCTCAACTCTGAACAAATATACCATTTAACCTGTCTGCGGCCATGATCCTCTCAACTAAATATACCAGTTAACCTGTCTGTGGCCATTATCCTCTCAACTAAATATACCAGTTAACTTGTCTGAGGCCACAATCCTCTCAACTGAATACACCAGTTAACCTGTCTGTGGCCATGATTCTCTCAGCTGAATACAACAGTTAACCTGTCTGGTAAAGAATTACAAGAACATTCAGAGGCAGACAATAAAAAACAGTTCAGGGCTGCTTACTGTCAACAAACATGTTCACTGTTAAAAATGACCCAAACGAACATCAATGACATAAACAGGAATCTTCATAGCATCAATAACCTGCTCCATGTTCAGTACACCCTGAACCTTAGACCTCTGACACTGTATACAAGCAATATATAGTACTATATAGTATATAGTATAGTATGTTTTTTCCTATATCTATATATTAATATATAGTTTCAGAGCCCATATAAAGCTTTAGAGAGCTTTAGCACCAAGCTGAAATTAAGAGCAGTTCTGAGGTAGATACAATCTGAATTTTCCAAATAGCATGAAAATTGTAGATTGTCATTCCTAATAGAATCTGGTTCTTGTATCATGAGGTTTCTGTAAACAAGCAAACTCACCATTGCAGGGGAACAGCAGCATTAGACCTGCAGCATCGCTGGCTTTCAATGACAATAGAGAAACCTCACGCTTTAATTACAAATGCCGGCTAATAAGAATGGATATTGGATCTGAAATAGGAACTGTAATGAGCACCTGAAAGCTCCTGGTGAGTCAATTGTGGATTTGAAAAAGCAGAAACTCTTCAATAGGTTTAATTAACATTATCACTGTACAGCAGTAAAAAAAACCTCTAAAACATAATTATATTACTGAGTGGGGTTGTATAATCCCACCAATGATTAACTATACAGTTAATATAATTAAAGAGTAACAGATATAGAGTGTCATTTTTAACACTGACTTTTACTACTGTTTTTGCTCCGATTTGTCAGGTTGTGCTCACCTATGGGTACAAATTTGTCCCCAATATATGGTTAAATAAACCTACACATACACAGGCATGTGAGCTCATGTTTATGGGCTTAGTACCATACAAATGAAACTGCTTGTTTTCAAACAGTAAACACACACTTATAGTAAATACACATATGCTGCTCAGTAAGTTTGATAATCTGTTCATGTTCATCTTGGCAGATGATACTGGCAGGCGTCAGTGTTGATGTTAGGATTAGCGTTACTGAAGCCAGCGACATCATCACTCAGAATGAAGATCACTTCATCAATGACACCATCACCAAGATCACATTCAAGAACTATGACATTGACTTGTGATTGGCTCAGAGGATTCTTAAACTCTGAGCTAGCGCATGTATGTGATTACAAATTCATGTGCTTCTTATCTACTCCCTAATGAATTAA
>JAZGTJ010009199.1:0-19723 GCA_036877575.1 Botia almorhae | reverse complement strand
TATTTACAGGAATGACCACATTATCGGCCAAATTGCTCGATTAAAATTTCTGGTAGTGACAACCAAATTAAGTTGCTAAAACAGTGATAGCAGAAGACGCTTGAGTCACAGCAGAGATTTTAGTAGACTGTTTATACATTGTATGTCTTGAAATTCAGCACTTACATCAGCGAGACTCAGATTATTGCTCTTACAATTTGATTTAAACCATGTATTATGTTGCAGTTCCTAATAAAGCTAAAGGCCAACTGGCAAGTAAATTCATTTAATTTATTGCCCAAGCAAAATTTTACCTGAATTTGGCGCTTTGGTGTTAATTTTGGACCTTGGGTACAGTGGTTCTGTACATTGCCCTGGGTTTTTCCATTCATCACATCATCAAGTGCCTAAAACTTCTGCTCTACATCTACTCAATGCCAAAAACATTGCATAGCTGGACCAGATGTTTAAATTATGTCTAAGCCCTATGCTTTTCTTAATTTAGATAAAGAATAACCATGTAATGCAGAAAGATTGAAAAATGTTTTAACAAATAAAAAGCAGCATGCGCTCGCACACATGTTCTTTATCTAACTGTAGGACACATGGCTCCCTGATAAAATCCAGGAAAATGGGCTGGTGAGGTCTGTGAAGTCAGACAAGAGCTGAGAGATCCATGTGTGACAATTGAGATCACAGCTGTAAATGAGAGCAGGCAAACGCATGCCCCCAAAGACACCAGCGTAGACCAGCCGGTTCCCCCTGAGCCTTTCGCAGCAGCTTCTACATTACCAATCACAATAGCAGAGCAATGCATAGCTTTGTCCAGAAAACAAATGAAAGAAGTGAATGCATGGCTTTGAACCTGTGTCTAAAATCAGCAGAGCATTTTGATAGCCCAGCGCAGACCAAGGCCACCTACATGGTCTGTATGGAGTCCTCAGGGCAACAGTATTGGCTCCACCAATAAACTCAATGGGTTCTGCATGGAGGTGGTGCCGTTGTTTCCACATAATTGGCTGTAGTTCTTGTTGACTCACGTTTGTTGTTAAGACTGGACACTCTTATTTTGGAGGAGCTTGTGGTGACCAACAAGGTGGTTCTTTACTAGGGGCTTTGAAATGTGCCTTTTTGATGTCTCCTTTATTTGACACACCATTTTTAGGTCAGGGAGATCTCTTTTCAACTTCAACATGACAATGCCCTGTGCACAAAGCACAGAATTATCTAGAATGTCTCTACTGTACGCAGCACTATAATTTTACTGGAATTACTATGGAATTAGTGGAATAGCCTGTCCACATACGTTTTGTTAAATAGAGAAATACGGAAACCCCAAAAAATGGTGACCCCTGTCACCTAGTATTGCATGCAAGACCGCTGACACTCATTCATGAGGAATGTGGGAAAAAGTCATTTTCTCAGACATTCAAACTATTAGAATATTCAAAAATGAATCAAAATTGATTCAAAAAGTCATCTTTGGTCTTATTAAAAATCATAGTTCAAAACTACATACACACCATGAACCATAACCATTTTAACTGCCAGATAAAATCAAAGATGAACTCAGGTTCGACTTGCTGTTGTTGGTTACCCAAACATATTTTTTAGGAAATAATTGCGCACAACATTGACGGCTATGCCATGCATTCCATCCTGAAACAGGAGGAAAAGAAACACATGGTTTGAGGCATTAAAATTTAAATGTCCTTCAAAGAGAGCACATGTGTACTTTGTTGATAACAATTATTTTCTTTGGTAGATGCATATTGTACACTGACATTAACATTTCACATCAGTACTGTAGACTGATTTGTAAAGCAAAAACACTTCGACCAGAAAATGCCAACTGGCCTCTGCTAAGAATTATTGGAAAATTCCAAGACTGGAAAAAAGTTCTACTTTGTACTTCTAGTGAAAAACTATAAAATGTGCCATTTTATTAGGGTAATTGACTTAATACAACAGAACAAAAAACAATAGAAAAACAAAAACAATTGATTTTACACCAAGTTTGTGTTTTTCCACTATAGCTCAGTTCTGATGAGACTTCCTCATGATACAAAGCAACATCCCAAATGTAAATATCACACACCCATTCTCTTCCTGTGGTTTAAATTAAGTGCTCAGGGCACATCAAGTTTCTTATTTATCCATTTTTTATTTGTGTCATATAAACACAAACAGATTAGATAATAGAGATGAGGGAGTATGGGATTAATTTTGAAGTAGCTCATTAGCACGTGGCTAGCCATGGATAATTAGGTTTAGTTTTTCCCCATGGCCTCTAGTCATATTGGAGTGTGGCAGCTGTTTTTACAACCCCCTCCTCTCTGCCTGATAAGTGGCTGTCAATCAAACAGGCTTGAGTTCGGTGGGGTAACATCTGTGACTGTGACCACATCGTAAGCGTTCCTTAGCAACAGTATTTAGTTAGTCATGTGTCTCAATCACGTCCACCTCAGGCATCTAAATGATGCTGTACTGGAGGATTTGAACATGACAGTAACAGTGGATTAAAGCTAAAAGCTAAAACTTTGATCTGCATTTACTGTAAAGACTGTAAAAGTGTTTCTCAACTGCCTTTAACTGAATGTTAAAGGCAAACGCAACATATTTGTATGAAGAACAGAAGCTCTAAACTATAAAAGCTATATATATATAATCAATGCAAAAAAAATAATTATTTAAATATATATAGAAATAAAATATTTCAAATATTAGAAATTCAAACATTTATTTTGTATCATATTCAACACAGCCAAATAAAGCAGCTTGATGAAAAAATCTTGCTTTCCATAAACAAATACAAACATTCTTTAAAGCAGAGTTTACCAATGGCCCATCTTCATTGCAGTAAATTTTCTATTTAATTCTGTAATCAGTTGGTCTTATCCGAGAACCCTAAGATCCACTTCATTGACCAGCACCTCCACCCGCTCACCTGGACCCAGAGCTAGGCTGTCTCCTGTCAGCTGGAACTTTATTAGCAGTGATGTAACGCTTTTGGATGTGGCCAGAATGTCCAACTCCAATGTCCACAAAGGCTCCAAATAATGCAGTGTTTATTACAAGTTAGTACCATTCCCTCATGCAGGTCACTCACAGGCGTGATTTCCAATGATTTCACTCCTGAAGTCTGCCTGCTCAAAATCTACACAGAGATAAAAAATGGAAAAAAATATAAAAGGAAATAAACAAAGATAGAAAGAAGAGGGAATGATGAGTGATGTCAAAACTGACATTAACTTGCTACCTCTGTATGCAAGGAACTTAGTTAGAACTCAGAGGTAAGCCACCGTTAACGGTTTAAAACAAACGTAATTACCAGGCCCCTCAAACCTCTTCCTTCAGACTTTTTGTCTGTTTTTTGAGAGATTTTCATTGGGAGGTGCTTTTTACATAAACATGGTCTCTCAGCAGGCTCTGCCGTCCAGGAAACATTCATCTCTGATTATTCTTATCCGGGACACCTTACTGTAGAGCGCGGCTCACATGGCAGTTATTTATACAGCTGGCTACAGAACAGAACGTTCAACCGAGGGAAGTGATTCTACAGTCTTCTGATGAGAGCTGCTGTCCCATCTACTGCACAACATTCTGACTCACTACCAGTGACATCTCACCCTCTGAAACACCCGGCAACCCTCAGTGTAAATCGTCTTGATCAATGATGTGTTCAGACAGTATCGCGCACTAAATGGACCACATTCTGATATGATCAAAGCATTTTGGTGGAATAAATCCTGTGCTTTGGAGAACGTTTTCTTTTACACTCGACTAACCACATCAAATTTTCAGATTGAATTATGCCTACAATATCGACAAATAGCATTTTCTCCCCCACCTGAGTTTCATTGGTAATTCGACTTTAACGAACAGCGCCATCATCATCAGCTTTCCAAGTATGGAAAATAAAACCCCGTCCCGTTACCAAAGAAAACCTTCTCTCTGCCTATAATGAACTCTGTTCCCCAATCCTTAAAACACGTTGGGACATTCATCTTAATTATAATCCTGTCATCTTTAATGAAACATAACATTTACTATCAACACCCGCAGAAGGAAAACAATGTCTTCTCAGATGTCTGAACGTAACATTGAAACCAGAAGAGGCGTTTGTTGTTTGGTAGTTTTTATTCACTCTCAGAGAGTCTCTGGGGGGTTTTAGAACTTGGATCAAGGCTGTTCTGCTTTGCTTTCTAAAGCAGCTTTCTTTCTTATTAATGATATATCTGTCGGCAGGTCTGCTTTAATAATGTGGGTCTTCCCCCAATTTACGTGGCAAGACTTCTAAAGCCTGGAGCACTGCCTAGTCATTTCACAGACAAGAGACTGGCTCAGGGGAGATAGTAGGGGAATCGTTGAGAGGGAGAGAAAAAGGAAAAAATAAACATTGAAGGAAAGAGCAAGAGATGCCAGCATTGTCTCTGATCTGTGTGTTGCAGCCATGTTGGGACAGTACTGTGATTTGTCAACTATGTTATGCTATGTGTTATGCTAAGTTGGTATTAGACTCCAAAACCTCAATTTGTGCATTTTACTGACATACTGTACAATAGAAGCATCTGTTGTATGATACTATCTGCAAGTTCAAGTCATTCATGCACGTATTTTCTATTCCTGTGTCTGTCTCATCAGAGTTACAATCTTAGCAACACATATATTATTTGCAGTGATAATTTTAGTCATACCACCCACCCCTAGGTGGCACTGTACAAATGTATATTAAATGAATTAATAACTTTGTCTTTAAATAACAATGTTCCCTCCATATATATTTTTGATTAAATACCAAGCTTCAACTGTGTGGCAGTGTCGGTACGTCAGTGATTCTTGATGTATGTCAAAACCAGGTGGCTGAGGGAGTCCATCCACAACAAGTAGTGTCTCAGGTGTAGTGTTCAGAGGTTTGGCCAAGACATTCAGACCACTGCTCTCAACACTGCTCTTAACACTCTGACTGAGTGCAGAACTGCCCCCAATTTGGGACAAGAACCTGGAGTAAGAGAGAAAGAGCTATAAATTACAAGTGGCAGGTACAGAAATAAATGACAACAAAGGGCATTTAATAAGCACGGACGGGAAATTTCATATGAAAATTCAGTGTGGCTTCTGTAAACGTATTCTGTTCAGAAACTGCACATAGAAACACACACACCGATGCTTTGCTATGATAGAGGGGTCTGCTGAGGTCCATGGGAGGTGCTGTCTTAATGAACGGCTTTTTAATAGTCCTTCTCAGAGCCCGGCACACGTGGAGGAACTCCTCCGACGCCGGCGAGGAGCCTGAAGGCCGACACACAGAGCGGAGGAGACGAAAGGCTGTATGCGGAGGAAGATAGGGGAGGGGAGGTGAGACTAATTATGCTCTAAATCTTGATTTCTCAAGTCTCAGAGAGTAAGACTCTGTCTCCCTTCATAAATCGAACTGCTTTGGAAGAGTCATACATCTGAATTGTGAAGGTTTGTGCTGAGGTCGGAGCAGTGAAGTAGGAACACTCTCTTACAGACCAAACACATCCGTCACATAAGATCCAGACGGAGGCAATTACTTGGCACAAGCCACAAGCTCTGGCTCGAGATGTATTTATATATTAATGACCATGAATTTTAACAGTGATAATTACTCAGACTCCGGTCCTATTCCGGCCTATATAAAAAAAAAATCACTAGAGAATGTAAATTAATTTCAAATTGTGATTATGAATTATACATTAACTGCCATTCAAATTTTTTTCCTAGTCCAAAACTCAAATCACTTTAAATAGTGAACACTCATATATAAGTGAATAGTTATATATTGACCCAAGGTCATTCCATTATCTCGCATTGTGCCTCCATAAAATCTCAAAATTCCCAAATGATACATTCTATGCAAACACAATTCAAATGGGCAGTATAACCTATACCGTAACTAATATTATGTCCTGGTGTGTGCAACAAGCCTGTGGAACGGACTAAGAGGGAGGTCAAGCTGTCCAGAGGTGGCAGAGGAATTTTGGGGTCCAGGGTATTACTGGAATGTGAGTTTTGGCAAGGGCTTTTGCTGATGGATGGCCGTCGCTGTGACAGCCTGACGCCAGCCAGCCAGCGCAGCTGTCCTCTGTGTGACTGACAGGGCAGGTGGGTTCAAGCCCCACCCATTTCCTGCTGCAGACAGGGGGCATGACAGCAGCAACGAACAGCAAATCAACTCACACTCACTCTTTTGTATGTACCCAGACAATTTCACACTGTCCCAAGCTCACGGACAGATATACTGTATATACACATACATATGGATCATGTTCCTTACCAACCCGTCCTCCTGAAAAAGTGTATATTTGACAGGAGAGATGCTGATGGGGTAATGTGTAACTCTAAACTGTGTGTACAAATACTGTTGCAGCTATGGCTATACATGCCTGTTCCCTTACCCATAAACACAGATCCACATCAACAGCCCAGCAATGATACGCAAGATTTCTTTTAGACTGAGAAATCTTGCATCACTCATCTTGGCTATGTACTATGTACTAAATATTTATATGAAATACAGTTTAACACAGCTTTTGAAAGCCAGCATTTCTAAACAAACTAGATTTTTATATTTCCAGGGGTATGCACTTGGTGTTCTATGCAGTTATTAGCTGATTACTATACAGTCTCGAAATGTTGTGGTGGTTCCCAAGGTGTTGCAAGGTGACTGATTACCAAAGCCCAAGTCCAAAGCCCTCCCATATCTGTATATTTTGTTCCCAATGGCCTTGATCCCAATGTATGTCCAATGGATTTTTTTGCCTGTTTTATCGTGCAACTTAATGAAAATCATTCATCTGATCCCTTTGAAAAGTAATAGCACACCATTCCCCAACAAACTGTAAAATTTGAGGTATGATTAGTGTCTCCAGCACAAACAATGTGGGATGGGTTACATGCAGAAGGTTAATATTTAGTCTTAGTGGGCTAGAACAAACACTAACACTTGCCCTAGCAAACACCACTAATGTTGTTAGCAGTACATAATCAGTACATTCTCATTAGTAATCTGAGATAATACAGAAGTTCAATGCCTTTCATGCTTACTTTGAAACAACCAACTCTAATATTCTATAATTCAACAATTCTAGAGCTGAACTAGGTCTTGTGAAACACAAAAATAAACACAGACTCTCTTTGTTGGGTCCTAGAGTTATGAGGTGATGAAAATGCAAAGAGTAACAGACACACACATACAACTGATGAATTCCAGCTTGTCTTGCAGGTCAATGTGGAATTTTCAGTAATTCGACAAGAGCCATTCAAGTGATGTTGCATGTTTTGCAGCTCACAGGGAAAGAGCAACAATTCAGCCATACTGACAAATCGTGGAAATCAAATTTCATAGCACATATTCTCTTACTCAGGCACAAGCCTTCAATGTCCTGAGAACACCTGCAATTATATGTTTCTCACACATATACCTGTGCCCAGTACTTGTACCAATTTCAACAAATGACTCAAGCACTCATGCTATCCAAAAGAAACTACAGTACATATCATCCTTCAGCGCTCCTCACAAGATTTCCGTGATATTCTTAAGGGACACTGTGCCTCTCTCCAGCTGTCCCTCAGCAGTGCCAGAGTGGGCAGAAGGAGAGAAAAGAGAGGAAGAGAGAGAGAGCTGAACATTGAGTGATTTATGAACAGCTACACTGTAAGTGTGGTGGTGGCGGGTGATTGGCCCGAGGGTTCAGGTTTCTGGAGGGGGTCTCAGCTGGGCTTATGTTTCCCTCTGGTGTGTTAGTGTTTAGGGGGTACCAGGGCTGCTGCTCTTTCGGATCGGGGAGCGCAGAGTCTGCCTTATCCTCTGGGCGTAATGAAAAGCAGCTCTGCTGAGGAGCAGCACAGAGGAGGCCCTGGTTCCACACATCGCAAGCTACTGGGTGGGCGCAGAGATAGAGGCTATCCAGACACAATGAGGTTGCTTCAATGTGTGGTCCCTTGAAGTACACTTTTTATCATTAAAAATGTAAGAGGTCAAATTTGGTGACATTTGTTACCATTTAAGTGACCGAAACAGATTTTGTTCAGGCAGAAGAAACAGTTTGAACGAATGTGACATTCACATAATGTCAAAATTACCATAATTTATTACATAATAATTTGGATACATCTCTTTCATCAGAATGCTGCTGTTTTTGTGCTGGATATGGTGCTATGGATCTATCAACCACTCTTGACTTAAAAGATGAGACCATGCTACTACATAACCTGCCCACACTTAAACATAGCACACTGCAATCTACGTTGATGAGATTTGAGAACATATTTAAACATTAATAGTAATTTGATTTAGTGTCTTTATACAATTGCCAGCTGCATTTGAGGTAAAGATCAGAAGAAATTGCAATCAATTTAAAAATCAAATGTATTTGTAAATAAATCAGTGTGTATAAATGAAAAGAAAACAATGAAAGCTTAGCTGCCAAACAGACCAAAGCATTCAAAAGCAATTGCGCTTTAAAAAGCATAGCTTTCCTGTAGCTCAGTGGTTAGAGCACGGCGTTAACAACACCAAGGTCATGGGTTCGATCCCAGGGGTTGCACGTACTTAGAAACAATGTATAGTATAATGCAATGTAAGTCGCTTTGGATAAAAGCGTCTGCCAAATGCATAAATGTAAATTTCTGCAAATTGTACTTTTTAAATGGTATTTGGTTAAAACAACCTTGAATATTCTAATACTGAAATAGTGATATTTTGGAGATTATTTACATATCCAGAGACGGTGTGCAATTAAACAAACAGCAGCTAATAGTTAAATTGTACAGATTATCCATCAGGGGGTCAACACTGTGTATTGTGAATGTGTATTTGTGTGCGTATGTGTGGGAAGTGTTTCCAAGTGGTGGGGCTTAGGATATCAAGTTCATCACATTAGAGCAACATGATCCACCATTACCGTCTGCTGGCCCACGCTTCGCAAAGCGCCCATCGTGCAACAAAATCACTCACAAAATGGAGGAAGACAAGCTGTATGTTTTCACAGGCAAAATGTGTGACTGATTTAAGCCACCTTTTGTATTGACTTCAACATGGAAGTCAACAAGGACACTTACGCGGACAAAGCAATTATTGGTGCTAACAAGTTAAAGTGGGCCTGTTTTTATTATATATGCTATTTCAGTTCTATTGAATTTGCGAATTTTGTTTTGTTTCCAATTTCTGTGTAAATATTTTATATAAAGCTCTTTTTGTGATTGTGTTCTGTGTACAATTTGTAAGTACCAGCATTGTTGAAATTAGTTATAAATTCTTGTGTATGGACCCTAAATCTTTTGAGAAAGAATTGCAGTAGTGAACAGATGTTAGATCCCAGCCATATTTAAAAGCTGGAATGAATGTGGCAGTGAATGAGAGGAAGTGAAAGGGGAGATGGGCTGTCTGTACTCAATAATATGTGAGGGAATGAGAGTGAACTGGTGAATCAGAGGACACAAGTGATGAACCCAGTTCAGAAATGGGTTACAGATTGTTGGGAATCTGTCAAGCTTGTCATCATCATTATAAAGCCATTGCTCAAATGTTCTGCTCGCATCATTAGCCTCCAGATTCCAGCTCTGGCTGAAGCTTGCATCATATTTGATACAATTTATTAGCAATACCCAGAATTCCTCCGAAGCCCCCTAGAAACCCTTGTTTTAAGGCCGCTACATTAGCTGGCCGCTACATTACCAACTCAGCACTGCTGGTGGCCATGTTTAATCAAATCCTGTTACTCCAAGAAAAATATGCCTGGGCTCATGATGACAATTGGAGTCGAGCAACATCCATTAGCGCAGCATTTGGTAACGATAGAGCATGGTGATAATACAGGGGACTGCGAGGGAGGCTTTTCTGCCTGGTTTAGTCGGAAATGAAGCCTAACGGAGTGAAATAAAAACAAACAGAAGGAGAGTAGAGGAGGGAGGATATGACAGGGTGATTATTCCCCACTCCATGCCCCTAAGTGGCTTTATTAGACCCCTGACCCCTGCAGGCGCCTCTGGCGACAGATCAAGCAGTGAACTTGTGGATGGACACGTCCTTAACACGCACACACGTACACATGGGTCACACATGCAGACACGTGCATATACAGTGGGTCCAAAAGTGTGAAGTCATCAGTGACAATTCTTCACTTTTGCATTACAATGTTTGTGCAAAGCTTAATTGAGAAATGAGTTTGAATTTTCTAAGTATTTGTCATGTCTCCTTTTGATTTAATGACAGTATGAACTCAAGCTGGCATGGACTCCGCAAGTTTGTGCAAAACTTAATGGTCTGTGATTTCCCAGGCTGAGTTAAACAAGTATATGCTACAATAGAAGCAAGGAAATCTGATCTGGGAAAAGACATTATTACTTTTTCTGCAACTTTCACAGTGTCACAGATTTGCTTATATTGTCACACTGCAAAAAATATAATTTCCTCTCAATGAAAAAAAGAAAGCTTTCTATTTATCCCCCTCTGCCAAAAAAAAAAATGTATTTCAAAGTAGTTTCAGACCTTTAGACCCTGTAAACCGTATTTTCACGCATATCAGTTCACTCAAATTATTTACATGCAACACAGTGACATAAACGAAGCGTATCTGCATTAGTGCACGCACTGCGCTACATCTAATAACAAAACAGGAGCTCTTGTTTAGTGGAAATGAAAGAAATGAGTAACAGGCTGTGATGAATGTCTTTTTCCTAAATTATAGTTGCCATTCAGCAATGAATCCTCCAAATTCCACAGCATCGGACTGCCGTGCTTAACGTTCCTATAGAGTAAAAAAACAAAAACCTCTTTCGCATGTACACACAGATTTTGATTTAACTCGCAGCTGTCATGCACGCAGGCGCATCCAAACCACAGGGCATCCGTGTGCTTCTTCTGGAAGCAACAGACACAAGTGTCAGATTGGAGTAGTCTAAACAGACTTGAGCAGCACAGCTGCAGATAGAGCTTCATTCACTGTCAGAGTCCTGAGCGCATGCTGAATGTGCTTTTTCATAAGTGGCAGCAGCTTGCAGCACAGCCCTCTCGCACAGAGCAACGCAGGACCAGATGCTGCCACTTGATGTAAACACACGCATACGCTACCGCTCGGGTCAGTCCTTAAGCAGATACAATGATCGTCTGCAGCGGTGGAGTAATGCGATAGTTCGATGCAGCACTCTGTTCTCACCTCAGGGCGATACTGTAGGATTCTGGGTGGATGTAGGCTTGGTCCAGCAGGTTAAACTGGTTAAAGATGCTACCAGAGTCTTCAACTTTTCTCCACAATCTGTTTCTGAAGAACATCCAGTTCTTTGTTTCCTTCAGGGTTGTAACTGCATAACAAAAAGTACAAAAACACAGTGAAACACCCTAAATTGAAGTTAAGCATTTATGAGTGCTGCAGTCAGGTTATCATGAATGTAGTATATATTATAAAACATGTAGTAACATGATACAAATTGTAAGCGAATGTATAAGTCAAATCAATTTACGTTTTAAAAAGGACCTATGCCACAGAAAAGCTTTCAGTTTAAACTCCACAGCTGTGAAGAACCAGTAGAGGAAATAAAGGTGGATTGGTACAAGAACATGTGTACCAGTGCTCTGACACAGTCTGGACTTACATGAGTGTAAAAATCGTACCTGCGTACTGTCTCAGGGTTGATCCTGATGATGCCAGCACACTGCTGAAAGCTAGGTCCCAGGCCTTTCACCAATTTTAGCTGTTCTCTGTTGAGAAAAGATCCATTCTTCTCTCTCCACTCCATGATACCTTGCATTTAGACCTCTTACGTGTGTAAAAGGACCAAAGGGACAATTGTCAAAACCTATGTGAACATTTAAGATTAAGAGATTTAGGAGACTGCATACCTCTCTTTTCTGAATTTACTAGAACTTTTCCTGCTCTATTTTGTTTTTTAGATTTACTGAAGGCTTTACATTTTAATAAGCTGTTGTTTTTTACTTTTTCCCCAGTAATGTCATTTTCAAAATATAACATTCCATACTATATGGAATAAAATGTCTTATCTGACTTGCAACAAGCTCTGAGTGATTCTTGAGCAGAGATGTGACATATTCTGTTTATAAATTTTAAACCCCTCATTACTTTCTCCAAAACTATATAGATTCATCTGCTGTTTGTGTTTGGAATTAGTTATATGCTTCATGTGTCAATAACCTCCATAAACGCACATACTGGATCAAAAAACCAAAATATTTTAGAAGTCCACCCGAGGCCGTGAATGGAAATTACTTTTCATACTGATGTAATTTCTACATATTCACAAATGAGAAGTCAGATATTAGTCAAATTTGTGAACATGTTCCAGAAAAATTACCAAATGGGCGCCTAAGATCTCATAATCTTTTTGACCTTTTCATACGAAACACAGACAGGCATTGAGTAGTTTTCAAGACACAGTATGGGCAATTCGAAGTGGCAGCTCCCCCAAAGCAGCTATGAAAACACTATATGTCATCGCATATAAATAAGTGGCAAATAATACTGGAGCCATGAACACGTCGTCTGGAGCGCTGCTACTGAGAGCTTATCTAAAGTCAGGTAAACAGATGACCTGATCCTAGTCTACCTCACTAGCATTAACCCTGCCTTCATAATGCCACTGCACAGCTTTCCAGCTCACAATAGTGTGTATATTTGTGTGCAATAATTCAAAAGCCCTGAGAGTTAAATATGGCGGTCGCATTTCAACCTAATGCTTACATGCATCTAAATTTAGTGTATTGATGAAAGATAAAGGTCTGTCCGCCTTTATTGATTATTTTAAATGTACTTATGTAAACACACTAACCTCTGTAGTGTTGAGTGTGGGACTCATTTCTGAAAACTATGTTAGAATGTGAAAACGAACATTTCTAAAGTGCATCGACTGGCATGTAAAAATGAACCCAGTTTCATTCCGTAAATGTGTTCCACGCCACATTTCCATAGAGAATTACTCATGGAATCCTACAAGGAATTAGAGAAAGCAGCAAGTAGATTTACTTTCGTTGTATGAGCAATGTATGCATTTGAATGTTTCTGTAAGTTTATGCGACTATTATCGGAGGCTATATATCTAAATTTAAAAATATGCTGGGGAACAGCAATGTTTGTGTATGTAGATCACAATGTTTGTGTGTAGTGGGCTTGTGAAAAAACGGTGTGCGATGTGTAGGGTGTCAGACTAAACACTTAAGCAGTAGTGAGGAGGCGAGTGAGAAGTTGCCATGTTGTGACTCCCGCTGGAAAGTATTTGGCCCTACCTCATCAGCGTCTCTGAACAGATGTTGATGTCCACTCCCACAAAGCTCACACACTCCTGCACCACCCCATCCACTGCTGCCCTCAGCAAACTCTGTGACACGTCGTGCTGGAAAGAGTGACCACAGACTTACAATGTGGGTTTAAACGTGCAAAAAGTGAGGGGCTCAGAAATCTGATGAAGCACCTTGACAATATTGTTCTAGTATGCAATTCAGTTGCAATTGATGTGTATGAAAGTTCACCAAATCAACAGTTAGTTTAAAATGAGTTAAAATAGTACAAAAGCCACAATGTGTTTTTAGGAAAGTCTATACCTAGCAGATACCTCAGCAACCTCTCTCTCAGTTGCTTTCCCAAAACAAGCCTTTTCAGTGGGCCAACGCAGTGTCATTGGCAATTCAATGGTAACCCTAAATACTTTGCGGTGTTCCTGCTGGTGTGAGAAAAGAAAAACGGCAGAATGAAAAGGCGGTTGGCTTTGCCTCGAGAGTTGAGGCGAGAAGGTCTGAGGCTGTTTTCCTTGGAAAGCATCTGTGACACTTCAAAGTCCYCTCACAGGGGTTTTCCATTAAGTGCAGGGAATTGATAAAGTTAATCCAGCCGAACTTTTCACACTTTGGAGGCGGTTTTCTAAAATGGAGATGGAATTCAAAGCAAAGAAAACCACAAGGCAAAACTGACCAAAATTAGGAGCAAGCAGAGAATTCTGACAAGTCTTTGTCTGTCTGGCATTGGGACTGTGATCCATATGGAAGACGTTACCAGAGTTTGAGACCTGGTAAGAAGAATGTGCAATTCTTTATTTGGAAGGACTTATGATGAGCGCTCGTCACCATTTACAAGAGCTTTATGTAATGACAGAGAACCCCTGTGGTGGATATGAGGGAAAACTAGACAATGTAACTCAATCAAAATGGGCCTATCTGTCCAGTCAATCCGTGTGAAGCAGAATCATACAGGCAAAATACAAAAACATAGCATTGCTATGCTTCTTTAAACCATTTAAGTTAAACTGCACTGCAGTTCAAGATCAAAACATAGAAAGATTCAAAGTTCGTTTGATGAAGTGTTAAGCATGCAGCTAACTTCTGCATCACCAGCCAGTTTTTATTTACTTAAAAGGATGGCGGGGAACTTGAACTTGAGAGAGAAGTAGAGGGATAATTAGGAGGTTAAAAGACTGGATTTTCTTATTTTCTTTCATTAGGGGAAAACCCAACAGCCTTCATTTTAAAAAGTGGTAATGACAGTTTGCGGTGGCAAGGATTATATGTCTGTTCTGTGTACTGTTCTGTTATGCGCTCTCAAGCTGTCTTTGCATGTGCCAGAGTGTTATTGTGTTTGTGTGAATACAAATTGGCTATTTAAACAGACTGAGTAACCCACAGCCCTATTACAACTACCTCAATATACACATTCAATCTCCCTCACGTGCACACACACAAAAACACAGTCACACTCTAACACAGGAACAGGCAAAAATAATAAACAAAGACACAGACTATATATTTTCCTCCTATTTGGACACAGTGGTTTACTTTGAGAGAGTGTTAATGTTTGGAATTGAACGACCAATAGGGAAAAAGTTGGAGGCAGGCCTGAGATGGTGTGGATTGGGATAATCTACACTAATGGCTTTTCCGTTACTCATTCTGGGATATATTAAAAAATTAAAAATTATCAACTTGCTTCATTAAGAGACAAATTTTGTGTCTTTTGAGAAACAAAGAATATAAAAATGCATGTATTCTCATATTAGCATAAACTAATTACAGACATCCTTCTCACTGTTTTCCATAACATCCACATATGGATGACATTCAGTTACATAAAGATGAACTGTTAGTATCCCTCCATAGCAATTAGGTTTAGATTAACAACAGAGTGATGCAATGTGCCGACTGCAGCACTGTTATTCATTGTAATAAAACGCAGTACATTTGGACTGTTAAAATGTGGCCAACAAGGCAAGAGGAAAGTCAAAGAGGTCTGAGAAGCAGATGTTTGGTCAAACACAAAAAACACCCTAAAAACAAATATTGTTTTCTAGAGAAACCTGATCTTGTAAACTCATTAGCAGATCTGCTTATATGTCCAGAAAACACATGTCGGTTGAGAACAGGCATCAAAGCGCTTTAAAAGATAGAATTAGATTGAAAAAGATAGAATTATCTCATAATATTTATCAAAGAATGATAAATATTATGAGATAAGCAGACTTCTCTTCTCTATCAGGGCTTAAGGGATTTTGTGCATGGATTGAGGATAATGAATAAACTGAATTCAAATAAACAGCTATAAGAAATAATTTACCTACAATGAAAAACTGAAAAAATAAGGAAATGAGTAAAAAAACCATAAACAATAAATAAAATAAAATAAAAGGTTAATAAATAAAGAGCTAAATACATCAACTTAATAAGGATAACATTATCATGAAACTAAGTAAAGATGTCATTAAATAAGGGTAATCTAAACTAAACACTATTTCCTCTGTGCGCAGAGGCTCTTCATATAAAGGTGTTTTCTTTCAGTGCAAAAGTGATGATGTTTTAATGCAGGGTGATGGAATAGCCACTAATCACTGATGGGCACCACAAAACGGTCCCAGGGGCTTCTGTGCTTGGAACCAAAAGGTGTTAATGGACATAGTAAAGGAGGCCAATTGCCAAAGATAAGAAGGAAGAGAGACATAAACATCAGGTGATACGTGTCCTATTAGATATGAATAAATGGACATTATTTAAAGCAGTAGAAGGGAACGGAAATACCACAAGAGGTTAAAAGACATCTGAGAGATTGAGTGACTGCTGGCCAGCGGGTGGGTGGGTGGTTGAGTCTAATGGGTTACAGCAATGAGCAGAATATGTGTTTTGACCCCACAGGCTATGGATGAACACCACTGAAATAAGACCAACTGTGTGATAACAAATACTGCGTGAACACAGGGCACACAGTAATCTTTGCAAAGTAAAACAGAAAATCACAGACTGGAAAAAAAAACACCCCACAGTATCGCTACGTTCTTGTTATAATGTCACACAGTTTAGTCAAGATCATTACTTAGTGTTTTTAAACTACAGTGGTGGCATTGAGATCACAGCCCTAGATATCCTCTGGGAGCAGGTTTGAGACATAAAAGACCATTTTAGAGGCTCACAGGGGCCCTGCACTCACACAATATTGCCTCTAGTGGTACATTCAGTTAATTGAAATTCAACCAAAGCATCAATTACACCAGAGAGGCTACAGTGCTTCATGAGAAAATAAAAGATTATTTTAGTATCATTTCCTAAACATAGCCAGTGATACACAAACGTTGAAAAACTGTAATATTACACCTAAACATTTACTGCACAGAAAAACTGTCTGACTGTCTCACACTTTTCCTGTGTAACCTTAGAGAGGTGAGAAATGTGCGTATGCTTCTGAAATGCATGTGTAAAAAACACACCTAAAGTCTAAACAATAAACATCAGTGCCTGAAGGGAAAAGCTTTCATTGAAATACACCAACTGCACATCAATCATTTCTAATGAACCTCGTTAACTTAAAAAAAAAACAGACATGTAACTGCTAATGGCATTTTCCCATATGTTGCTTCGAGTATATTAAGGTAACTACAAAACAGTCACTCATCAGATATATAATTTTTATATGCAAACAGTTTGTGCAGTGACATTCACATTCAACACACTGATAATCAATAAATAAGTGCATACTCAGGAGACCTCAGAAAGAACAACAAACAACTCCTTATCTTAGCTTACAAAAACCTGCTGCTGCATAACAGCCGGATGCAACCTGAGAAGTATGTGGACAGGTTCCCATGTAGCTGCTCCCAAACCCTAAGGTTAGCTTTTGAGTACTTGGCAAGCGGTCGGCAGTACAGAACGCCTGGAGCACGGATGAAGCGAAAATTCTCACAGTCCTTGAGTGCACTGATAGAGAAAGACATCTAAAAAGTATGGCCTCCAGGCACTATAGGGCTCTGGTGATGGAATGCACACTCATTAGAACACCATCAATTATCAAACCCCCCCAGATCTATTTTAAGGTGATTCCAGGAAGATATATGCTAGGGTGCGTTCATTTATGAGGTGGGACGGCCCTGCTGTGATATTAGCACTCGCATACTGAGAGAGAAACGTAAATGAGCAGCATATAATGGAACAAGAGAACATTCAATGATCCATATCAACTGTCGGGCTGTCTGCCACCACTGGGTCAAGAAAGAGGCAATTAGGGCTTCAAAGGCAGATCAATCAATGTGAACAAATTGAACAAAGCTGAACAAGAGAGTAATAACAGGCAGACATTGTTGTGGTCGACATATGTGACTATCTGAAAAATCAGCCCAGACACTTTGAATCATCCAGGCCCTTCAGTAGTTGCTGTCGAAGAAAGGCATCGGCTTTCACCCATGTCATCTTTTCAAGCTCTTGTCAATCCTAGTGGATATATTTTAAACTGCATAAGCATTACAATTAGTTAATGTAAAACCAAAAGCTACATCTGGTAGAGCATAAGCTTAGAATCAAACCTCTCATGTCTTTGAGAAGCCCTCCACTGGTGCATGAGAAAAAAACATACTCGCTTAGAGCTGATATTAAGCTCTCCATCTGTCTTCAAACACACATTGAGCTGCTCTCTGCTGTCTTCAAACACACATTGAGCAGCTGACAGCTGAGCTCTGACATAGCTTGGCAGTGTGGCAACCCTGAAGACAAAACAACCACAACTCAATTAAAACATCTGCGAATAGGTGAAGAAATGTGGTGTGAGTTTACATAGTTTTAAACCTGTTTCAGTGTGAACAGACACATACCCAAAATCCTCTCTGCCTCAATTCCACCACTCTAGGTAGAGGATGGGCCACAGTGGTAATACAAATACACACAGATGAGGCTCAATGCCTTACCGTCACCAAGCAGAGCCACAGTGAGGTCTCCGACCCAACACGTACACACAAAAATATACACTCCCTCCCGAATACACACTCACACCAACCGCCAAGATTAAATTCAGGTGCGAGGTCTTGTTTGTCTTGGACAGGCCCCAGCGCTAGAACAAAGTGTGTCTGTCCACACTCAGCCCATTTAACAGCTTTTTTCTATGAAAAGCTGCCACTCTAAAATGTCAATCAGTTCTTCTTCTCTCTCCCCAACCTCGTGACCTATCGTACATCGAACCAGCTGCAGGCTCTGAAAACACACTTCCCAGAGAGAGCTGAAAACACAAAGATGTTTGACGGGGAGATCTCTTTACATACCTCCCAAACCTCTGCCTCCAGAGAAACCAGAGCCCCACATTTTGAGAAAAACATGAAAGCGCCAATCGAGGCATTTGAAAACTGCTGAAGAAATCCTGACAGAGGTCTAAGAAAAAGCAATGACTGACACTGCCGAAGTTCTGGCAAATCCTTTTCTAAATACGCTACAATTTCTACTAGCCCTATAAAATAAAATATAGCAGTCTGTTATTGTATGAATGCACCTTCCTAACTACAAGGTCAAATGTAAATATTTTATTCATTTGATTGTATAAAGACTTATATATATATATAAATATATAATATACACAGGGTTGCGATACATTTTTATAAGTGTATCTTCATGACTTTTCAATAAACTTTCTAATCGTTTGTCATTACTGGGAAAAATGTCTTTTTTAAACCATTTTGATTTGGGCAAATTAAATACATTTAAAAACTCTCCTCACACTCTGTACACAAGTGCAACTGTATTAATTTCAATGGCTCTACCAGGCTTGGAAAACACTACTGCATGAATTAAAACAAGCTCAGAGGCTCTGATGCAGTTTCCTGGCAATGAGATGACATTTTAATGACTTCTGACACTTTTCTCACCTACGCTCATTTCCATCTTTCCTTTACCTCAGGTGAAGCCTGGAGTTCAGGTCTCAGTAAACACCTGTCAGACAGAATTTAAAAGCTCCTCCCACACGCACTGCTCCACAGGACTCACCCAAACACATGAGAAAAAACACTGATGTTAATCTTTCTTCATTGGTTTGTTACTAAAATGAACATACATTAGGCAAGAGAGATAAAGCTAACTGTTATAGACTTTACTATCCAATATGAATCAATATAATTCAAGTAATAAATGGACAAATGTTTCACAAAGAAACATTCACAGCCGGAGCTTTAGTATGAATCAGAATATGAGTTAAGGTGTTCAAAGGAGCACGTAACTTTTCCTTTTTCCCACGCGTAAATGGGCAGCGCTATCAATCATCATCAATCAGCCTCCTGTCAGTCAATACTCGCAACTTCATTCACTTTCTTCCGTTTCAGCCTGAGGAAACGGTCTCAGCAGGCCCATTAAAACAGAAATATTTCACAAAACTACAGCAGTGACATCACCAGAGCCTTATTGCTATACGTGCCCCTAAAGGGATAGTCTATAAACAAATAACCCTGTTCGACCTTCTTTCTTCTATAAAACTCATAAATA
>JAZGTJ010009198.1:0-19725 GCA_036877575.1 Botia almorhae | reverse complement strand
ATTTCTCTGGCTCAATAAACCTTAATCTACACTTGTACTGTACTTACACCTGAATCTACACCTGTACTGTACCTACACCTGAATCTACACTTGTACTGTACTTGCACCTGAATCTACACTTGTATTATACTTACACCTGAATCTACACCTGTACTGTACCTACACCTGAATCTACACTTGTACTGTACTTGCACCTGAATCTACACTTGTACTGTACTTGCACCTGAATCTACACTTGTACTGTACCTACACCTGAATCTACACTTGTACTGTACTTACACCTGAATCTACACCTGTACTGTACCTATACCTGAATCTACACTTGTACTGTACTTACACCTGAGTCTACACCTGTACTGTACTTACACCTGAGTCTACACCTGTACTGTACTTGCACCTGAATCTACACCTGTACTGTATGGGCAGTTGTGGCCTGTTGGTTGGAGAGTCCGTTTTGTAACTAGAAGTCCCAGGAAAGGTTCCTCTGTGATTTCGTGGTACTCACATGAGGATAATACTCCAGCAGGAGGAGAAACTCTGTCCTGCCTTCCGTGTCCACGCGTTCCTCGCTCTCTAAAAAGCACGCAATGTTCTCGTGGTCCAAGAGGAGGCGATAAATCATCCGCTCATTAGTAAACTGCTGACGGTTAGCGGCTACGAAAACTTTCACCGCCACAGATCGCTCATCCAGTGAACCGCGATACACTGTGCCGTACCGGCCTCGACCAATCAGCTGTCAGGAATAAATAAAGAAAATTAGATAAGTAAAAAATAGTGCTGTTAAGTAAACCTGTTATTTAACGTATACAATTAATTTCATTATGTATTACTTAATTGTTTCAGATATGCACTGCATATTTTCAGATAAATTAAAAGCATTGTTGAATCAATTATATAGATGCATATATACAGTATTCTGTTATAAATGTATATATGTACACAAATGTGTCATTATTAGGTTTGGCCACTTATTCATCCTCTATTTTACCAAGATCTATTAAGACAGTCCCACTGAAATGTTAAAATGGCAGCATAAACAGTTTAACAAAAAATAATGTATCATACGTAGATTACAACACATAAATGAAGTGTTATCCAGCACTCATATAACTGCCGGTCAAAGCTGACTTAAAATATGTTTCCTTCAGGTTGGTCTGTAAAACATCTTTGAAAGATCTTTTAAACAGTGTTTCCAGCCTTAGAATACTCTGCAGCTCATTCCATAACCAGCATCATAACAAGGAAGGCATACAGCAACCGTTTGTGTTTAAACTAACATGAATAAAGTATGAGATTATGCAATTATGCAATGAGTAGAATGAGAGAAAAAAGGAGGATGCGTAAAGAATGAAGCTTGTATTGGGCTCAATTACCTCCAGCAGTTTGAGGTTGTCCAGATCCAGAGATGGAGGTGAAATCACGGTCTCCAGCACATCCAGACTGTGCAGTGTGTGTTTACCACGTCCTGGTATAAACACAGACATATAAATCCACATGTGCACGTGACCACATATTTAAAACATGTGTTGTGAGACATGTAACTCACCTCTTAGGACGCGGTAGGAGAAGAAAAGCAGTGTAATGAGGACGGCAACCATGAAGACGGTTGCCAAGGATACCACTATAGCTCCCTCTCTGTACAGCTGATGAGAATCTTAAAGGGTTTGAAGTCAAACGCATTAGCAGACCAGACAGGAAACTATATACAAATATTAATATGTTCAATAAGTTCAAATGTATCAGTTTTAAGAGAGAACGAATTGCTATGAGCACACACACACACACACACATGTATAGTGTGTATATGTGAGCTCTCAGTACACTAAAAAATGTCAACTAGACAAGCAATGACTGACGTTTGTTTGTAGGCTATATACTTTTATGATAAAAAAACTATTTTGCTCATTGTCTACTTAATAGGGATTTTTACATGAAAATTGAAAATTTTTAATTGTGGTCTACATAAATGGCCAGACACACGCTGACCGTGGCAAAAACAAGCTCCCTCTCACTCACACATACACTTTGTCCTCATTGGCTAAGCACATCTATATTCCTGTAACACACTTACACACACTCACACACACTCACACACACTCACAGAAAGACTGTGCAGTGGTGGGTGAGGGGGGTGGGAAGTCCTCAGTGAAATTCAGGTTGCACATGTCCTTATTGCAACAGCAGAAGCGAAAGGTTCCATTCTGGACCAGTGACGGTGGGTTGGTCATCACACAGTGCTCGTAACAGTTCTGTTGTTTTCCAACATCTGTCCAGCAACCTGCATTACATGATGGACAAAGAGACGAGGTGAGAGAATCAAATCACTTGCTTGCGTGTATGTGTGCTGGAGTCAATTCATGTACCTTGCTTCTCCAGATGGATTTCATTATTTATTTCCTTCCAGAGTCCGAAGCAGAGGTCTCCATGATTACAGCGAATGGTGGAGTTCTCCAGAAAGACACGCCCCTGTTCTGCATAAGCGCACTGCCTCTGCTCGCTCTGAGCAGCTAGAGAAGAGAGTAAAAGAGACGACACACCATTGTTGAGACAGAAAGACAAAAGCAGACAGACGTAATAAAAGCATAATAAAAGTGTACGAATATTTCTTCTTTAAATTCAATGTTCAATATTCACAATATAGCACAGCCACTTACGTGGTACTTGTTACAAAATGATATTATTGTTGCTTAATTATAAGCATTTTAAGTGTGTAAGTGTATAAACAAACAAACACACACACACACACACACAAGGTTTTCCATAAGCGTAATGACTTTTGCTGATCAAATTTTCTATCCCCTTTCCATAACCCCACTTCTTAACCTCAGAGAAAATGTCTGGCATTAAATAAAAGCAACACCTTTTAGTATGATTTTTAAGCCATTTGGTGTACGAGGACACGTTTACATCATTATGCATAATGATATATACACATTTGTCATCACACATAGAAGTACATACACACACATGTATATAAAACCACAAAGAAACAAATAAGGTTTTATCTCTGCTTCCATTATGTTTTTGTTTTTCTGTTATTTGCCGCCATTACACTACAGATGTGAAGATTTTAAACATGTTATATACTGTCTACCTGGGCAGAGGAGGGGGAAATTCATGTTATAAAAAGATGTCTGACATCATCTGGAAAATATATAGCGGAGGAGAAAAACAAACTATGTATGTGACTGGCGCCTTTATCTGTGGCGATTGACTGTTTTGAGAGTGTAGTTTCTGATTCTGACAGACTCTGTGAGAACAAACCAGCACACAGCAGCAGCTCACTGACTGACTGACACAAGGTCATTTTCAGCGCTCTCATTTTGTATTATTGAGGAATGCCGATAACGTGTCAGAAGGCCTTGTTTTTTGCTGTGATGTTGACAGGGGCAGTTCTCCTATCTTTCTCTTTTTGTGCCTCCTACACTCTTCTCTGCTCATGGTTTTCTTGTGGAGGAGGTTGTGAACATTCTCTGCTAGCGATATTACTGCGCAGTTACTCAAGGAACATACATTCATTTCTTACCCACATTTTGTCCTCCTATTTATGTATGCACAAACGTTCATGCTAAACAAGCGCACTTTTTATTTATACATATCTTTCTATACATAAACACATTACACGTGTACATATGAGCTGTTGACAAAGAAAGGCCTATATGCTTTTGCTCCATTTCATCAAATTTATAATCTTTTCTTCAACTGGCATAACAGACAAACAGAATGTTTCGTAATATGTATCGATTTAAAAAGTGCTTTATTGGCAATTCAGGTAAAATAAAGAAATCGCCTTATCACGAACTGTGAAATACATATCAAAATAGAAATGCAAATAAACTATGTTTTATCTATTCAGACCTATGGTATGACTTCTCACCATAAGACAAAAGAAAGCTTTTCCAGCAAATATGAGCACAGAATAGGTTTAATCTTTTCTTGATTTTTTTATTGTATGTATATACTGTATATTTAGACCACTTAGTGATTGCTATCAGGTTGTAAAGACACTTTTAACAGGCAAATAAAAAAATTACCTACCCTCTTTTTAAGACACTGAAAGAAAAAAACTTTGATTGTAAGTGATAAAAAATGACAATTATTGCTACCTAAAAGCAAACATGTCCTAAATACATACATGCAAAACAAAAAACAGTTCATACCCATGTTATCTGTCAACTACCTAATGTGCACACAATACAAAGACACAATCGTTTACATCATGCATGCGGACAGCTCAGTGAGGCCGAAAGCAAAATCGTTTTAACTGGACAGGATCAACCAATGGTGCTTTCTGACACTGGATACATCAACCTAATGAGCAGTCAGCCAATGGGAAGCACAGACACAGGCTGACTTATGGAGATAATGAATGTGGTCCATTTATCTCTCTTTGTATTCAGGAGACAAGAACCTTGGGGAGAAAAACTGTGTGGGTGTTTGTGTGTGTGTGTGTTCTCTCTTATGACTGTACCAATTGAGAATAATGACTTGCTACAAATAAACTAAATTACAAAAGTAGTAAAAAATAGAAAATAACTTCTAAAAATAAATAACCTGCAGGATTAATTGATCTAAGGAAATGTGATGTATAGCCGAGCTCCATGTCAGCATTAAACTTCCTCTTCATCAAAAATCTACAAAATAATATTATATCGAACCACTCGAAAGCAATTTAACAGCAAACAAAATTCTGCTCAGTGATGCGTTTAATTCCTGACCTTCCACATCTTACAGCTACAAAGCACAGCAACATGTTCACGACCTACATACTGATTCACATGTAACGCTTCCAGCCAAACAACCCTCCATTACTATAATCTATCCAGCCATCTATACCTTCACCCAGCTGCAATACTCGACTGTTTGAGCAGAGCAAAAATATTCTGAAAAATTACAAACGTGTGTGTGTGTGTGTGTGTGGGAAGAGAGTGCATGACTCAGTGGTGAGTAAGTCAGTGGCTTGGGGTGGACATCCCATAATTCCCACAACAGGATCGAAGCAATTATTTTCGCTTTTAAAGGTACAGTCCACCCAAATATGAAACACAAAATGAAACCTTAGGCGCAATGAGTCCGAGTTGCTTTTTTCTTTCAAATAAAAGTGTTTTTTATTACCAAGTTCCAAAACAAATAATAAAAAACAGCACAGAAGTATTTTGAAAAATATTCTGCCAGGTCTTCGCTGTTTCAAGAGAAAAAATTAAACAATATGGGGTTGGAAGTACATGAGGGTGAGAAAAAAAATTGTAAAGTTCTTGGGTGAACAATTCTTTTAAACCTCGGTATAAAAACAAAGTATGTTTTTGAAGATAAACAATCCATTATCAACGCTGTCTGAGGCTGTACACAAATAAGACACTATGGAGCACACAACATCTCAGCTTTACAAGTCACTGCCTCAAGACACATTACTGTCTCTATGACAACATGACACATACTGTCCTGCTAGGGATGCGCAAGGTCTATTGCTTCATTGTTTTCCACACCATGTAAGTCGCTTTGATAAAAGCGTCTGCTAAATGTAAACGTGCGTACAGTGCAGACACGAACACAAACTGTACACAGAAATTAAGACCATTTCACACTATGGAATCTGGCGATTTGTAAAGAAAACACACAAACTGCTGTCACACACAATAGAGGAATTACACAGGAGGAAACCAAAGTGAACACAAGCACGCTTGCAGCCCTGTTAAGCAATGTACTCAATTATCTGTTTGAGCAGGCATTATCCTCTGAGTTAGCTGTGGAGGAGGCCGAACTGTGGCCGCAGTGTGTCAGCTTACGTTTCAAACCACACAATGAGAAATGACATTTCACGCTTGTCTTAACAGCCGATTAGTGTTTAGCTTTTATTGTGCCCTCATTATGAACCACCTTTACGGTCGGGTCTTATCTTATCTGTGTGATGCTCAGTAGCTCTACTGCAGCTCTGGGGCTGGTGCCAAACAAGAACACAAACACACACATACAGATACATAAAAGACACAAAAACACACACAGAAACAGAGGCACACGAGTTTAGACACGCACACAATCACATACACAAAAACATTGTTTGATACAGCGAGTAAGGATTGGGTCTGCTGACATACACCCACAACTGTGTTTATTATACAAGTACTCACACACACACACACACACACACACAGGAAATAAAGAGTTCCTGATGGATGCAGAAGACACACACACATAGTACAGTAAATGACGCCTACACTTCGACAGGATATGAAGTATTTGTGAGACTGGGGTGTGTAACATTACAATAATGTCATGTTTATATTTATTCTTTCTTTCTTTTTATAACTTTCTTTAAATTGTTTCTCTATTAACAACACAGCATTACAATACAATAAAAAGCAGAATCAACAACTTCCCACCCAATATATGACTTTACTGTGATTTCAATAAGAACTAAAAATCGTAAACGTCATCAATCACTTTCAATATGTTACCGGTACTTACCGGACACGGGTTTAAGAAGCACCACCACAGTAAACACAATGTGTAGAACTGTTCGGCAGTCCACGGCCATGTTTCTTCCGTATCTCCTCATCTAAGACTATATTTTTCTGGTTTATTATCAGTTACATTGAGATCAGTCTAGGCGTCGGAGTTCAGACAGGCAACACGCGCCTGGGAATCCAGCATCACACATTTCCCCAAAAAATCCCCCAAACAATTTGAACACATTTCAGAATGGCAACAAAACGACGATTTAAATCTCAGTCTACAGCTATTCCCCAGACCTTATATTACTGTGCATTGCTTTTGCATGTAACCAGCTGGAAGATTTTCAACCCTGATTCCTGAAACGTCCATGCATCTTGCGGTATCAAAATGAACGCAAACTTTGTTTTGTTCTCCTTTGTTCCTTCACACGCACTTTAAACATTTGCAGAAATCAGTTTGCTGGTAGTTATGCGGGACATCCTGCGAGCGCTCGTGTCCTCGACTGGAACACGCAGTTCTGGACAGACACATCCGTTTCGTGATCCAGGACTAATAAAATCTACATTTGTCGTCATGTCCGTCGCCCTTCGTTATCTTTTCATCTTCGTTTAGACGTTTTTCTCTATTTCTGTGAAGTATTGCCCTGAAGAAACGAACGTTTGCGTGGCTTTTTATCGACCGTACTCCAGACAACGGGACGACGGCCGGGAAGGTTCAGCAAACCAGACAGTGTGTGGAAACGCCTCGTCTTCAGATTGTCTATGTGATGCGATTGTTCAGTGTGGGGGCTGATTTATAAGAGACAGAGACGAAGCGCCCCCATGCGGCAGACCGATGGGATGACAACATATGACACTGAAGACACAAGATGAGCCAGGCTGATCAATACAGACTGCCGCATGAATTATACCAATTTTAGTAAAAAGTAGGAAATGAAAAATGTGAACGTGAATTTCTGAATTTCATAGTATTTCGTATATTCCTCTTTAGCTGTAATGACATTAAAAGTAATCAGGTTTGCGCAAAACCTGATGATTCATGTTATTCCAGCATGTATATAAATATTTACTTGTATGTAAGAAATAAGCTTAATGTAGCCCAAATAAAAACAACCCGTATCTTTTTTATTTTGTTTATTTCGTTTGTTTACATCGTGTACGTTATTGTTTTTATTTGTTTATTTTCTTCCACAACCACAGCGCCCATCTGTGGTCGTGGACCGGTACATCATCACACATGGAGGGAAAACAGCACCACGCGCCTCAGCAACAGTAACGTGGTCTGGTGTGCACGAGCACAGCCAGTGAACCGCTGAGACTGGCTGGCTGAGGGAGCGCGCATCCCCAACGTCAGCTGTCCACTGAGGAGGGAAGAGGCACCCTGATCGCACCCCTCCCCAAAAGACACGTGTGCAAAAAATACACCATTGCACTCCATATTCACACCTGCCCGGAGATTCATCCTGCCAACAGGATTCATACATTCACTCACTCATTACAACCCTGCTCTAGTATCACCTTTACGCCCATCGACCACCATCAGCACAGCGACGCCCATAGCAACGCCTCTGCGCATCCTCATTCTGTTTCTCTGACCCAACAACACCGGCCGCCCTGCACCAACAACCAGTCTGTTTTCACGGACCTTCTTAACGATATTGCGCTGGATCCATCACACACCATTATCTATCTCATCTGATCTCAAAGCACCATGAATGCGCCGTGTGCAGCCATTCTCTCATCAGTCGAAGGTCGGTACCCGGTTCCATGGATTGACTGGCGCTTATTATCAATGCATTTGTGTTGTTCTGTTATGCATATTGTTTTGCGAGCCAGTAGCGATAATGCTTGTAACTGGAACTGATTTTGTAGAATGGGGAGAGAGAGTAATATGTGTTTGGCACAGACTGAGATTCATGTCGCCTTGTTTTCGATATTCCCAAACGCTCCTTCATGCGGTGCGGTGCTGCAGATGTCACACTCATTGTTTTGAATACATAACGCGACTGTGTGTTTGTTGTCAGCCATCGGGCATATATATTTTGTGAATTTGAATTAAAAACAGAAATTAGAATTGCCGTTTTATTGATTCATTGTTTTGTTGTATATATTGCATAACATAATTCCACGCGCGGTATCCCTGGTGTTTATTTTATTTATTTAAAACATTATCGTAATGATTTGGATGCGTGTTCTGCATCGCATTAATATCTTGGCTTTTCAAGACTGGTTGCCATGGCGAACACCACGACCGAAAACAGGCTTTAGGGGGCACTGCGTTGGGTAAACAACATTACATTACAAACAATAATCGTTTAGCCTTTAGCTAAATTTTAAATCTAGAATTACAGCATAAACGAGTTTATATGCAGAACTACTCAAGGGAAACCAAACGAGGCACACGTACATTACTGTACATTACTGTACATTTCACAGAAACCTCAGTAATCCTTTTTTTATGCATGTAAAAATGACAAATGAAGAAAGTGAGAAAAAAAACAAGCAGTGAACAATAGAGTGAGGGGACTGTGTAGATAATAAATGACCGAGGTAAAAACAGCATAGGCCACAAATGGATTAAAAGATAATAAGAAGATAATGATTTTTTAAAGCAAGGAGTAATAAATGCTGGTTCACCTCCTCAAACAACATCAAACTGGAAGGTAATGCAGTCTAACCCTCAAAACACTGATAATTAATATCAACTATATGTTTATTTTTGCAGTAGTCACTACTCTTTCCGAAAGCCCCTCCTCCAGCTGAAACCCCGAACGTTTTGCTTGATAAAGGACCTGGCAGCAGCACGGAAGCTCCGCCCACTACACCCTCTAAATGAGGGACAAGGCGACTCAGGTGAGATTTGAACACACACACTCGTTACTCACACATGTGTTTGCACTACGCTGGGTGGGTTCAATGCAGAGGATAAATTCTGAGTACGGGTCTGAGTTCCTGTAGCTCCACTGGTAAAGTATTGTGTTAGCAGTGCAATGGTTGTGGGTTCGATCCCCATGGAACGCACATACTCATGAAATGTGTAACTTGAATGCACTGTAAGTCGCTTTGGATAAATGTGTCTGATAAATGCATTAATGTAATGGGTCAATTTTCTCAATGTTTGCTGTCCTTATAAAGCACAACAATGCAATCATGCATTAAAGAAACTTACCACAGACGACACATAAAACCAAACAAATCATATAAAACAAGCACAAATATACACATGAAAACAATTAGGGATTGTGTTGATTGTACAGAATGAATTACAGTGGTATTGATTCTCTGGTTCATGTGTTACAGGTTGAGAAAGAAAATGTTGGAATTCATCTATTAAATCTGAAAAGTGTAATATTTTAATTTCAGCAGAAAATGCAGAAAAAACTGTGGCTCTGTTGCAAAACATTGGTCTGTTTGTTTGAACAACCCAACCAGCCAAACACAACAACATTGGCTTAACAAATGACATTATTTTGGGGAGGGACTATAGGTTTGGCTGACCGCTAGCAGACAGGGCAATTATGCATATAATTATGCATGTTTTTGTAAACAGTTATTGTAATTGCAACTGAATTTGTTGACACTTGAGGTGCATGGAGGAAATGACACACTTCAGCTTTAAGTCAAATGGGAAATTTCTTCTTTACCATCATCAGAATTGTTATTCTAAACAAACATCTCCACTCTTTGTGTTTGTTTGTTTATAAGACCCCTAGGGCCTGGGTAGATGAGCGGAGGAGAGGCTCTCATAAGCGGTCAGCTTCCTGTGGCAGCACCGACCAACTTAAAGAGGTGAAAGAGCTTAAATAATAATCACACAAATAAGGTATTTTTACATTTGTATAGATGGACTAATGTTTTATGAACTTTTGATCTCCTATAAGCCAAAACAAGCATCTCTGTATTAATATGGGTGTTAATATCATCCATGATATTAACAACCAAGATTTCTGATATTGTCTTTAAACTACACTTGACAAAATTGTTTATAATTCAGCACCAGTATCTGATTGACACTCCAACACAGCAGGTGGCGCTATTGCACCCGGTTTACCATTTGACACGTTTTACAATGGCTACAAACATTAAGCCATTATGTTAAATGTGATTCATTGGGCAAAAAAGAGAAAAATTTAAGATGAACTGATAGCATTATTGTTTTATATACTGCAATAGATACCGTTACTGTTACCGTAATACTGTTACCGTGAATTCTTTAGGCCCTGATAACCGTGTAGTGAAGCTCTGATACCGTGATGACTCTAACTCTGTATATATACTGGTCCAATGTTTCTCATCCTTACTGTTTTATTTGCTGCTATTTATTATTGTAATTTTGACTTTTTTAGATTGCAAAATTGCGACAGCAGCTCCAGCGTAGCAAACGCAGCAGCCGCCATCGCCGTGACAAAGACCGCAAGTCACCCTTTAATGGAAACCATGCCATCATCCAATCACAGGTAGCCATCATCACATCCCAGTAGCCACCATCCAATCAGAAGGCTGTTTGTGCTTACGTGGATATAGCTTGGAGCACATGTACATCAGTAAAGTAGGCATACTGAAGTAGGCCAAACATCTGGAGGATTTAGGAGCACCCCACTTTCCTGCATGTCTGTCCCAATTTTGATGCCTCTCTGCTCGACAGGGACGTCCCTGGGGACAGTGGCTTGTTTTAGTGAAGAGGACATCATGAATATGGTTTAAAAGCACCCAAGAGAGTTTTGTGGATTGGAGATCACATGAAACAAAGGAGATCGTGTCTTTGCATCGATGTCTTTGCACAAGATATGATACTTCACACCCATTTATGAGAGATGAAAATAAGAAAAAAGAGAAAGAGAGCTTACATCATATAATTCTTGCAATGAGTTCCCTCAAGCTATGTAATAATGGGCTCTCTGTCTGCTTTGGGTATATGATGCATATCTCAGCAGAATTATTGATTTCTGGCAATGAAGCAATTGTAGTGTGTTTGGAATTGTGTGGGCTTTCTGCGTTTGGAAGTTGTCTGAACAGGATTGTAGGATGTGGTTTGCCCTACGGGGGAAGATTTGAGTATGTTATGTGTAGACAAACATGTATTGGAAACGCACATGTTCTCTTATTTCCACTTTGTTGAACGTCTCTTTTCATCTCTCAGTCTCAGATGCCCAAAACCATCCTCATCCCAATCCCCATCGGCAAATCCACACCTCCCAGATTCCGGAACAGCATCGAAGGCCTCAACCAGGAGATCGAACGCATCATCATACGGGACACGGTGGAACGCGATGAGATCATAATAGTAAATTCTTCTTAACAAGCTCACATATATGTTTGATTACACATACTTTCAACGTTATATTGCTGTATGTCAGACAATAAAGGACTCACCATCAGCATGCGTTTTCAGCCACAAGACGTTCCTGACGGGCATCGAGCCCCCCCTCCCCTCCCCCAGCGCAGCAGCAGCACGCGCAGCATCGACACGCAGACGCCCTCGAATGGAGGGCTTGGCAGTAACCGTAGCAACAACAGTAGCCGGGCTGACTCGGTCTCACCCTCGTACCTTAGCATCATTAACGACACAGTTGGAAACAGTCCGCTCCTGAACGATGACACGCTCAACGAGAGCAAAGAAAGAGGTGAGACACGCAACATCATCGCACAAATACAAACAATCAAATGATTCTTTCAATTCCTAACTGCACCTCCTTTCTTAGATCTCGGACCTTGGTCCCCTCTTCCCAAATACGCTTCATCTCCAAAGCCCAACAACAGCTACATGTTCAAACGGGAGCCACCCGAGGGCTGCGAGAGAGTTAAAGTCATCGAGGAAAACCAGTAAGTAACACTGTAAATATGTTTGATCTACATGCTGGCGTACGTCTTGTTACTATAGAAACGTACACAGTGCACCTATGAACAAGGTTAATATAGATTCGTTACAAAACTTTCTGAGAGACTTAAAGGTACTTAAAATAAAAATATGTTATTGGGCCATCTCACAAAAACTAAATATTTCCCTTAAAATCAATGAATATAAAACATTAAACACATTAACCATTAAATAGCAACTGGGTCTAAAAATCATTTTTAATCAGCCAAGATGTTCCCTCCTCTGCTCCAGGCCAAGACCTCTCCAAGAGGTTCCTCCATATCTCTGCCCAGACAGGAACAAGGTGAACTTCATTCCCAAAAGTGGCTCTGCATTCTGCCTGGTGAGCATCTTGAAGCCCCTGCTGCCCACTCAGGAGCTGAACTTCCGTAGCGGGGTGGGATACCGCAGCATCTCCCCCTCCTTGGTGCCTCTGGGTGGGGTTGGGGTCAGGAGTCTGTCCCCCTCCATGGGTCCTGTCCTCTCCCGTGGACGCCAGTCACCATGTCTCCCGCGACACCTTGAGGAACCGGAAGGTTAAAGCCGTAAGCGCTTTATTCCTTCGTATAAAGGAATTCCATGAGGAATTTCATGAGGAATTCCACAGAGATGACTTACTTCCCAAACTCCTGTATTGTTTGACAGAGTCAGAAGTTTATTAGGATTTAGTTTCGGAACATGCAGTGATCCAAACCATAGAGATGCTAGTTTGAAACTTGAACGGGAGGAGTTTTTGGTTAGGGATAATATTATTGCATGTTTTCTAGCAGGGATAAATAGGATGTTATCAAGATGGCGTACAATGTATGTTGCCAAAAAATGTTTTAACTTTCTTAACCATTTATTTTATTTACCATAAAGCCTTTAGGATTTTCTTATGTACAGATGCATCTTTGATAGATCACAGTTTTGCTTATAGTTTACATGCAGTTTGATTAGCGCTAAAGGTACAAACAGAAATGTTGTAGCAAATTTGGAAAGGACTAACAAATGTGCCTGAATCCCACCATCCCATTTGCTTAAAGTCCCTTTTTTATAATAGTCTGATTCATAGCTACGTTCGTCTCTGTCCTTTGACCCTCCGTCCATATACATAAACCTGTATGTGCTTAAATATGATTGGCTGGTGAGAGAAGACATTCTGATGGTACATGAACAGACTGGACATGCACTGAGAGATTATCATCTTAGAAATGAACAATGATGCAAAAACGAAAGATTCAGGGTTCTGTTTAAAAGTCTTAATACAGTCTTTTAAACAGAATAAAAGGGAACATTTTTAAAGGTATGCAAGACATGTTAAAAACAGCAAGAGGGCGCTGAAAGTACGCAAATACTGTAAAAGAGGGAGGCATGGCTTCAGCTAATAGTAAACAGACAATGTGCTGATTTGAACTGTAGCATCTTGATACTGTGAAATATTTAAGTTTTCATACAGTTAAACTTAATTTCTTCCTTTAAAAACACAATACAAGAAGAAAACGAGAAGGTAAACAGGCAATTTAAGTAAAATGTATGTAATTGCCCTAAACCGTGTGTATAAATACGTGGCTGAAATGAATTGCTGGAAAAAGGTTTTAATTTAGTTTTAGTTATTTTAAGTTTTACATTTTAGTAGAAAGTTTGCCATTAGAAATATTTTTGTATATATTAACCTTTAAGCTAGTAACTCATGAGAAAATAAGTCATAAATCAGATTTTTAATTACAAGAATTGATTAATATGCCAGAGCAGGCAATTATGGGAGTAACTGTAAACAATCCAAAAGCATTTACATAAATCTCACATATATTTCCTCTCAGATGGAGTATTAAAGCGTTGCTGATGCAGACCCTCCCCTTCCAGTTTTCTTCAATAAAAATGTACAAGTACATTGTTTATTTGACCGGATCAAACAGTTGCATAAAATAAACAGATGAAAGCAGCTGTACACGGTACATTCTTTTCCGTAGCCCTTCGTATGACACGGTACCCCCGAAGTGGCTCTCTATTTCAAAAAGGGTGGTGACCCCTGTTCTAGAATCATCCGAGATGGTGCTCAGAGACTGTTTAGTGCAAGTAACAATTTTATGTTTTCTTAATACAAAATAATGGACAACAGGTCGTAGTTTTAGATCAACTCACTCTTGATGAGTCTGATTATCTGTGATATGACAAGATGTGACAGAAAACACACACACACACACACACACACATAATCCATTCCAGTGTCATTCTAGATTATTCTAGATCATTTGGCAGAAACTCATTCTCGACTATCAACTATATTTCACTTTCACCTCATTCTCAGCAAACTAATGGCACAGCACACACCTTGCATATATAGTACAGTAACACTTTTTATGATTATAATAAATAACTTCATTTAGATTCTTTGTGGCTCCAAAATGAAATATTTGTGATGCTTGGGAAGTTTCACAAACTTCTGTAGTTGATTAAAAATACAGTTTATAATAAGTGTAATAAATCTATAACCCTGTCTATGCACATTTAAAACGACCCTGTAGACCCTGTAGTACAAACTACAGAGATATTCTGTATAGTAGTTTTATTAGTTTGGACCCCAACTCACAGCCTCTGAATCACCAAAACACCAAAACAAAGTGAAAGAGATACAGTGAAATCTTTTAGTGTATTAATGAACATACAGTAGATTTACACATACATACACACAGAAAGACGGATAGACAGACACATTCAAATAACTCGGAAACCTTGCAGTTTCGGACACGGATTCTGATTTTTCGGTTGAGAGGTGGAGTTCCAGGTTGAGATAAACGCTTGGGATATGCTCTCATTTCCCTCATTAGACAGAATTGTTTCGGATGTGGTCTAACTTTGTACCTTCACGCACTAAAGAAAAGCTGAAAGACAGCTTGATTAGGGCGTATATAATCCCTCCTATTCAATACAAGACCAGCATTAAATTGAGCAATTATAAAAATCGAATATTGTCACATTCACATTGGTACTGGTAAAGACACTGGTAATGATAACAAACTAGGTTAATAGTAATCCTGTTGTTGAACTGGTTGTGTTGCCATACCAGTGTCAGATGATTCACCCAGCTGTTCTTCTTCAAGTGACACAAGACTGAAACACACATAAAGGTTACATGAATCTGACAGATTCATGGCTGTATGGAAGCAATCATTTGTAAGCTGGGAAATGATGACTCACATTACTAGACACGCACAGTATCACGTTAGCATTAATGAACACGTTCACATTACATCTAAAACAACAAACTAGAGTGAGAGGCTTCAGCCACAGGTTGTGTGAGCTTGTTGCTATCACAGTGCTAATACAGGTGGCACAGAAACAAATACACTGTCTCGTGTCACGCTGCCAAAACAGGAAATGACAGTGGAATTCAAAGCTGTTTCCTGTTCACAGAGGCAGGGGGTGATGCCCCTGTAACAAAATTACAGTTTTAAACTCACAGATCAGTAATCAGCCTTTAGAGAGACTTGCTAAATGAACAGATTTCAGTTGCCACCTGCCAGCGCTGGAAACGAACCAGCAACCTACAAGCCGACTCACTGACCAGTAGAGCACATAAATAACAAGCTCTAACTGAAAATTGTCAGCTGTGTTCTGATTGGCTGAACACCAGCCTGCCTGAGACGTGGTGTTCAGCCAATCAGGAGGAGAGTGTTGGCTCTCCTCCGGAACGTCTCCACTTCCTGTTGCATTGGATGGAGAGGGGGACAAAGAGCCAGTCTGAGTGTGACCGGCAGGAAATCAGGATGACAAAAGACTGTTGTTATGGGCTTAATTATTAATTACCAGAAGATTAATGATAAATGCAATGATATAGATGCTACAGTGCTGTACCATGTGTTAAGATGTGTTAAGTCTGTACCAGCATGAGAGGGAGAGTGTACGTGTGCTCTACCTGGAAGGAGACAGTCTGATACAATTGACTCATTGTGGTAGTGCACACTGAGCACACAGTTTCAAGAGCTTGAGGCTGAAAATCTCTGTCTAAACTCACATTCTGAAACATTAACAACAGACGCAGAGATTCAGCAGAAACCTTTATCCAAAGACACATACAATCCACTTATTGCAGGCCCTGAAATAACTTTTAGGCCTATACAATTTTTCAAAAATTACATCCTTTAATGGGAAACGGACAAAAAGGTATAAATGACTCATCCTGCATTCAGACATATGCAAATTTTTGTCCAATAAAATCCTTTCCAAAAAGAAAAACGTGGTACCTTTCTTCTACAAAAAGATACCACCTGCCACCAGTTAGCTATTTAAAAAAGGACAAGGCCTTCCACATGTCCCATCTCAACCAGTTGTTTCTATTGGAAATAACAAAGGAAAAAATGTGCTCGTCAATTCATTTACATTAACATTTAAGCATATAGCACTTTTATCCAAAGCAATTACAGTCATACAGCCTCATACGTTTTTATGAACATGTACATTTCACTGGGAATCAAACCTGGATTACATAATTCACCATTACAGTCACTTAAGCAATATTAATTAATTAAGTAATATTTCATTTTCAAAATCAGTGTTTTCTCCAGTTTACAAAAATGCGAAGAAGAATAAAAATATATATAGAATTGATTTTAAAGTTCAAAGTGGGCTCAAGTTGTACAGCTAAGACGTAAGATACGAACAGGTGAAAACAAATCAGGAAACTGTGGTTTAGCTTGGTACACTGTCGCACGCAATCAAAGAGACAAAAGCTGATCCAAAGTTGTGTGCACGCGTTTGCTTTTCTATGCAATTTTCACATGAAGACACACCTACACCCGACACATACTCACACACAAATATATACACCAAACATATACCACACACACAAACATATACCAACACAACACCCCTACCAAACATCAGTCTTTATCTTTGAGACCCTTAGCAACTTTTGACTCTTAGCAACAAGCTCATGCACACCTGGACAGCAGACAAACATCTGTTTGAGACCCAAGATGCATTATTGAGGGAAGACACACCACACCACACCACCCCCTCGCTGCCCCTCCCCCAAAGAGCAGGGATGGTCAACATGCTAATGAGCATGCTAATCTGTTTATTTAACATATGTGTGTGTTCTCTATAACGATCCATTTTATTCAGTCAATTTTAACAGAACTTGGATGCAGCCACTACAAAACTGGTCATAAGGTCCTAGGGATTTGACTTTTGTTGTTATTTGTTGAAATAAACATGTATTTATATAAAAAAACACTGTTGATATCTGTCCGCTGAATGTGACCTACTGTCTCTGATTCCTCTCTGTGGGAAAGTGACAATATACAACAATAAAACAACAGTTACATTAAAATGTTCTGTCAAAGAAATGGATTGACTTCTGTCAGCTTGTTGAACATATTTTTATTTGGATATTTCTACCAAATGATGGCTGAAGCAGTATCGAGTGCCAGCGTGATAGTGTTTTCATGGTAACCAGAGACATTGTGAACGGAATTCTACAAAACTATAGTGAAAACATCAATTTGTCATGCAATGCAATAAAATAGCCTCTCTTCCCTATGAAAAATGTATAGATTTAATTTCAAGGCAAAACTAAAGCAAATGGTAAGCAGGTATCTATATTAATTTTAGCAGCAGCTGACGGCGATCCTCCTAAGAGGATGTAGATTCATATTTTCTATACTCCCTGCTCCATTGTAGTAACTTGTTTTAGTGAATATGCAGTTACGCTAGGTTCGTACATGCTAG
The DNA here is from genome assembly GCA_036877575.1 of Botia almorhae. Taxonomy (NCBI): domain Eukaryota; kingdom Metazoa; phylum Chordata; class Actinopteri; order Cypriniformes; family Botiidae; genus Botia; species Botia almorhae. Next base: position 1,704 of record JAZGTJ010009198.1, on the reverse strand, counting down.
AAATGCAAGACTTATATAATTTACCCACTTCCTACCCATGCCCACACGCAATCAATGTCAAATGGTGAATGACCCCTATATAGCCAAGATATGTTGTCTGGTTCTGTATTCGCTTGTTATTAGCTTGTCTGATAGAGAGAATGAATGTCCTTCACTTCAGCCCAAGTTAATCAGATGATGACAGTGACATAATGAGATTGACCCTAAATAAAGAGAACAGCGTAATGTTATGTTTGCTGTAATATACAGAATTCCCTCTTTAACTGAAAAAATCACAAACCAATGCACAAATTATGAATGCAAACTGACAGACACGCTCAACCAAGCAGTAACTCCAACCAAAGTACCTTTTCTTCTGGGGGTGTGGCACAGAAAACTGGCCAACACCCGTTATAAATCTTGGATTCCAACAGGCACATTATGATGCGATTCACACAAATATATCAAAATGATGGCAGATCTTCACTTTCAAAAGCAAATTGTTTGCAGACATGGAAACTGCTGAGCTCTGTGAGGGAGTTGCCCTTTCGGTATCACTCACATAGGAGTGGCTCTCGATCAATGAGGCTAGCACATGTCTGACAAGATGGGCGGAGACTCGACGTGAGACACACCAAACCGAATGTGTGGGGCAAAAATGAGTTAAACGTCTGGTAAGAAAATCACCCCACCCAGATGTAAAAAAACTGAACATCGTGTGTGGCCATTAGACTGAGTTATATCTGTACTAAAGTGTGCTAGTCATTTCCCATGTAGTGACACACACCCCTCACCCCACACATATACACACAGAGCGGTGAATGTCCTGCGACAAAGGATGTAAATGGGCAGACAGGAGGGCTTAATATCAGTGCTCAGATCAGCCCATCTAATCCTCACAAAGCAACACAAATCCACGTCTCAGAATCAGATTTCTAGCCAGCAGGAGAAGATAAAAGCAGAGGCGTCACTTCAGAATTGTGTAAAAAACACAATTCAATTAAAAAGAAAATTAAGCCTTCAAATATTTTTTTCCATTAACTGCTATTTTCATTAAATATTTACACAAATCAACTGGTTATTTTCTTAAAAAACATTTCAGTGACCTCTCATTTGTTGGCCACGCCTGTTTAAATTAATGTGGAAGTGAAGAGGCTAATTTTTGATTAACTTTAAATGGCTTTGTAATTAATAAGGGCCTGTCACTGACTATGTGTCATACACAACAGACTTGTCATCTGTTCTTACAACCAGACACGCTGGGATGAAAGAGAGAAAGACGATGGGCGACTCAAACAGGTGTCTCCTCTTACCTTAATACCACCTCTGCTCGCCTCTGTGAATGGGGCGGCCAAGCAGTGATTTGTTCTCTGTCGCCTTAAGGCTGGAACTTTAGTGGCCAGCGTATAGACTTTAAGGCACCACTGTGCCGTCCATTGGGGTATATGGTAGCTATGCAAATACAGCATAGTCTCTATTTCCAACACATTCTGATGGATCATTCAGCCTCAACGTGCTCTTATCTGAAACTTTTTCCTCTAAATGAATCTCTGTGGTAATCATTATTAGCAGATGAAGCGCACACATACACGCATGCAGATAGACTAATGATGCTCAGAAAGGCTGAATGCTTATCTGGCAACATTAGAGCCCATTGTATCCTTATCAGAATCTCTCTGCCCTGTCCTGAGGGTGTTGTCACGCTCTGTGGAGAAGGGAGGAAGC
>JAZGTJ010009197.1:0-19729 GCA_036877575.1 Botia almorhae | reverse complement strand
TCTCCTCTCCTCTCGCTCTCTCTCTCTCTCTCTCTCTCTCTCTCTCTCTTATTGCAGGGGAGATCTGGATCATTTAGAGGATGAGTCCTGGACGCCGTGTGTAAATAATGTTAATGGATTCATCTCTGCATTTCTCTTCTCCATTGAAACAGAGACAACTATTGGCTACGGTCACCGTGTCATCACTGACCAGTGCCCTGTTGGCACCATGTTACTCCTGCTGCAGGCTATACTGGGATCTATGGTCAATGCTTTCATGGTTAGTACACACACACACACACACACACACACACACACACACACGCCTGTCTTCTGTATGTGAATTATTCTACACAAGTATATGTTTTGAAAATCAGCTGTTGGTGGCCCACCTGTGTAATTAAATTAAATCTGTTTTCAGGGTCACCGAGTGACTCCAGGTGGGTGTGTGTCTTAGGGGGCATTTAAATAGATAAAACATACCTGTGTTAGATAACCATGGCGACCCATCTCTACTGAGAGGGGAGTGTTTTCATCGCTCAGGGCTTGGATGTGTTCATCTGTGCTCAGAAATGACGCAACTGTGTTCCTAGTTACATCATCCATAACCAAGAGCAAATGAGTCATGGGTTTTGGCCACAGATGTGTTTGGGCCCTTCGCCCCTGCTTTTTGTAATTCTGTGTCTTTTAGTCTGTTCATTTCTGACTCTTTCTCAAGTTCTGTATACTCACATCTTATGTATAGTCAGATGTTTATGTACTGCAACGGTAAAACATACTGTCTACAAGCTGTAGTGATGCGTGTGAATCGTATGTTGGTCGTATAGTTTATCGTTTTAAAATATATCGTAATAGAATTTAAATAGATTTTACAAACAAGACTGATCATATTGCATTTTAATTACTATTAAATATATCCAGTGGTATTAAGCAAGTTGTATTATCGCATACCACATTTTATACTGATCAGATCTTCACACAGTTGAAAAAATCACATTTTATATTGAAGACTTATATTGAAGATATGTTTAGTATGCAGAATATCATAGAGATACAGGCTTGGCTTTATTGGTCTTGAGGCAGTATGCAGCCACACAGAACACTCTAGAAACCACACAGTAGTGCAGTAATAACCACTTAGCAACCACAGAGCTATACCCTAGTAACCACCCAGTGTAACTCACCACTGACATTTCCTGGAGATGTAAACATTGACTTCTCGCTCTCAGGTTGGGTGTATGTTTGTGAAGATCTCTCAGCCGAACAAGCGCGCAGAGACGCTGGTGTTTTCTCGTAACGCTGTCATCTCGCAGAGGGATGACAAACTCTGTCTGATGTTCCGCGTCGGGGACCTAAGATCCTCCCACATCGTGGGTGCCAACATGAGAGCCAAACTTATCAAATCCAAACAGACGCAAGAAGGTAAGAGAGTGTTCAGCCCCCTCACGGGCCCATCTGAAACACAGCAGCCCTCTGTGTGATGTATTGCGTGACCTAGTGATGCCACCTGGTGGCCACATGTTTTAATGCATTCGTTTCTCAATACTGATGTGTGCGGTACTCGTGATTGCAAGCAATCACTGTTTTTTTCATGCTTCTGCACAGAATCCGCATTTTCTGCATTAATTTTTTGGGAAAATCTGCTGGAGCTGATAGTTCTACATTTTTCGGGTGCATAAAGAATAACAGAGTGATTTTTCTATTGTACAACATGAAGTAAGAAACAAACACAGAAGTGACGGAGCACGAGCAGAAGTTCGTGAAAAACAGCCGTTCTGCAGAAATCTGCTCAGCTTTTCGGTGAAGTTTTGCATACACAGATTCCGTGTGGCCTGCTCAGCAGTGACTTTTGTATTTCATTTTTGCTTGATAAAATGACGTAAACTGATTTGTTAAAATAAGTTGGATGTCTCAACTGTACACAGCTCGTATTTAACTATACCATCCTATAGCTACAATTAGATTTCATGCAAAACAATATTCAGATTAAAATGTTCAGTTCACACTGTACTTACTGTCTGTCTGATTCTGTCTGATTAGGTGAGTTTATTCCTCTGGATCAGACAGACATCAGTGTGGGTTTCGAGACGGGAGATGATCGTCTGTTCCTGGTGTCTCCTCTGGTGATCTCTCATGAGATTGATGTTCGATCGCCGTTCTGGGACATGTCACAAGCCCAGCTGGAGAAAGAGGACTTTGAGATTGTTGTCATACTGGAAGGGATGGTGGAGGCCACAGGTACAAACACACAAACCTAGACGTACGCTAGCTAACAACTGTAGACTGCAAGAATGTTTCTATTAAGTTACAAAGTCATGTTTTGTTTCTGTGACTTTTTAAAGCGTTACACTAGTTTTTTAAAAGTAACATTTTTGACACATATGATATATGACATTAAAAAATGCTGTACTATTGTTACAGCAAGAACGTTTTTGGTCATGTTCGGAGAACGTTACCTGTTAGCTGGGACAGGATTAAACATATGTCAGATATGATGCATTGATGACGGTTTAGATAGACGTGTATCTGATCCACAGGAATGACCTGTCAGGCGCGGAGCTCCTATCTTGCTGAGGAGGTGTTGTGGGGTCATCGGTTCAGCCCCATGATGTCACTGGCTGAGGGATTTTTTGATGTGGATTACGGGGCCTTTCACCACACATTTGAGGTTTGTGTGGACTTCAGACACACTACACAGATTTGGGAGCTGCAGTTAAATTTATTTGTGGTGTTATTTTGCTCATTTATGTGATGAAATGAGGAAATGATTTGTCTTTGGAAGGTGGACACACCCTCCTGCTCTGCCCGAGAGCTGGCATTGGCTACTGCACGATTGGACGCGCACCTCTATTGGTCGATTTCCAGTCGGCTTGACGAAGAGAAATGGGAGGGGCCTAATCTGACTGAGCAAACGGGGAAGTCCAACGATTCAGAATCTGTAAGGGAGGGAGATGGGCCAACGTTTAGTGTGGGCGGAGTTACAAATACACAGGACCAATCAGTTGTAGGGGAGCAGAATGGCAGTGTCACGACTAACCAATCAGAGTCTGAGGCTTAAAAGGATACAAGAATGGAAAAGGTATGGAAACGTAGTCCACAATTCATGTAAATTTAACTTGCACTGGATTGGTCAGCAGTCCAAACCTTTGTCTTCAGGGTAGATTTTCAAATGTATAGTCGCTAATGCCTAGCATAGAATACTGTCCCCAAAGGGGAAATATTAGTGTCTCCTTGCTGTGTTTTCAGTCCGACACTGCCGTTGAAATCACACCTTCGCTCTGATCCAAATTCCAGTGAGATGCCCAGCTGTCTACTGTCTACATAGTAAGCTACCTTCTAAGGCATCATCTTAACTGAAATGGAACCTGATAGGTGACTGATTTAAAGAAAACTTTTAGAGAATGTTAGCCAAGGTCCTGAGAATAGCATATTACAGTATATTTATAATGGATTTTTCTTGATTTTATATAATCAAGAATATATTCGTTATATATTCTGAGACTGCCTTGCCCTCACATCTGATCAAAACAAGGTATCTTAAAATAAACATGAGACACAATGTTACTGCATAGTGTTTGGAACAGCCTTCACATCTATGTGTGCCTATGAAAGCCCTAAAATGCTGTCTAGGTAAGCAGCGTTTTACAATTTGTAACTGAGCTAACGTGTCTGTTTTGTACCAATCATATAAGTACACTATCTAATGTTTAACCAGTGAAGCGCTGGCAGATGTGACACACCAGTAGCTGTTTTTAAAACGATCTTTTAGAACAGATCTGTGCTCACAGTCTCACAGTCACGCTGGTTCGATTCACACGCACCTGAAAAAGAAGTGAATGTGTTACTATGGCGACAGTGCATTCCAATTTGCACCATCACAGCTGAGTTTAGCATTAACTTCTCAGGAGTTAGACAGTGTTAAAATTAGCACACACTCATGACTGCCGAGTTGTGGGAAAGTCGTTCTGTATGCTGTATGAGTTTTACTGTCAGGACAAATTAATGGATCCAGACAGTCAAACTAAAGAGAGAAATGTTGGAGGTAGCGAAGCCATTGTATCTTTACAACCTTGAAATGAAGTTGATATAGACTTAACATCATGTCATTGATTTGGGTTGGTTTGATTTGGGTTTGGTTTGGTTTGATTTGGGTTTGGTTTGGTTTAATTTGGTTTGATTTGGGTTTGGTTTGGGTTGGTTTGGGTTTGTTTGGTTGGTTGATCTGTTCTCACCTTATGTGACTGAACACAGATACCTGACACATTTCTGCTGTTTCTTCCTCTTGTTTTATTATAATGTATCCATAGCAACGATACAGTAGCTCATTGCTCAGTTAGCGTTGCAAAAGAGCAAAATACAGGCGATTAGCCTTATAGGGTTTTAGTAGGTGACAGTTTGCAACAGTCAACAGGAATATTTAAATGCTGTTGTGTTTGTTATTATTAAGATATTTTAATATATATTTAATAGAAACTGTATCACAATGTTGCCTAAAGACATGACTATCTTTAATACCAAAACACAAAGGTGTAGATATAATTTGTATAAATTAAAACTACGGACAATCACACTATAAAAGCTATGTTTTAAATCCAGAACTTTAATATTAATTATCATGTGCTGATAATCCAGACTGATTCCGGACCTGTTATGTATTCAGTTTACATACACTAACACAAAATATGCTGAAAACCGATCAGCAGTTTGACACTTAGTGTAGAAGCCGCTTTCCCAGGTGATGTGCACAATAAGTGTTTATGCAGAATTCAGTATGTGTAGTGTATGTAAACACAGAACAGTCAGTCTGGGTCTCTGTGTGGCATATTAGTATTAAGAACTTTGAACGTTATTGTAGACACTTTGAATCAAATTAAATTTAATGTACCCAATTCAAAATCATTGCTCAGCTGTATTTAATTAAATCTGGATTTAAACCAGACTGTGGATATGAATCTGAATTGACTCTGGTTTGAGTTATTAGGCAGTGAGTACAGCTCTGTGTGTTTCCCCATGCGCTCCAGTTTGTGAGATCTGTAGCCCACTTGAATCACTTTAGCACATACGATAAGCACAAACCTCTGTTTTCTTCTGTTGCTTTTGCTGCTGTTGACATTCTTTAAAATCTGTGTTTAAAGATTTACTGTATTCTGTATAATAATAATAATAATAAAGCTATATTCACCTTAATGGCTGTTTTTTACAGTATGGCTTTAGCTGTACAGTGTACAGCTAAATGTTTAATTGAGTTAACTTTGTCTGTAATTGTTAATGATATTTTAATCTAGTTTAATCTTATCTGGTCTATAACAGTATTAAGTAAATCTGATACAATGGAAAAGAACAGATATTCTATAATTGTAGGTGTTGACAGATTCAAATGCTCTTAATTCTAGATCTGATTTGTTTGATTTATTTGCTTGATTTGTTTGACTGCTTCCCAGTTTTTAAGTCTCTTCTAAACACTGAAAATATGTACTTGGGATAATAAAGACTTGTTAGTGTATGGTACATGCAGTATTTAAATAACAAAAAATGATGAAAATGGTTTTTAACAGCATAAACACCTCCTCTTTCATAGCACAAAGGATTATGGGTAGTAATAGCCCCAAAAGCATGTACAGATGCATACTTTTGAAAAGCAATAGAATAACGCATGCTCGCACGCTAATTCAAGTATCACATACTACATAGTACAGCTAGTATGCAAACTGGGATTGAGTCTTGATTTCTTATTGTGCATTTATTAAAGTCATATTCCCCAATATTCCCTGTATCCGAGACGAGACATTTGTGGGTACTTCACATGCATCGACGTCTCCTCTTCGTAACCTAGAGGGATTGTGGGTAAATGTTAAGTTATTGACTTTTCTCCGACCTTCTGACTTTTTTGTCCTCTGTCGTCATCTCTCTGTTCTCTCGTTCGTTCTGTACTGCTGAGTTCAGTCGTTTAGCTTCAGTGTTGTTTCGCGACATCCACTTCAATTTCCTGCATTTTTATCACACTGATCATTTAAAAGCAATTAAACGAGTTTGCATTTTCCCTTCCAGCTGTAACGTTATAAATTCTCACTTCATAAGCAGCTCTGCAGTCCAGAGTTAATCGACTGCAATGACTGGCAGGACCGATAGAGGGCAGTGATTACAGCGTGTCTTAGTGCACAGATTCATCATTTCACTATTCTACATAGTAACAGACCTACAGATCTGTAGTAAAGCCCCAAAGCTCAGCAGGGTTGTCTTTGAAAGACTTATATCCAGGCCCACACAGATTCTGTGCCTGCAGAGCTCTGCAGAATTACATCGCCCATAATTCACAAAGTTCTTCTCATTCTTTGCCCTTTGGATGTTTGTTTATTAAATATTTGGGCTAATTTGGAACATGCTTTTAGCTGTCAGTCGCACTGCAGTTCTCTCCGTGCCGTTTTATATCCTGTACCAGCCTGCAGAATCACGCACATACTTTAAAATCAGCACAAGAAAATGTAAAGCGTCCAGCAGATTCTGTCCGGAAACCTTTCCGATACATATTTCTGTCTTCATAACCATCAAATTCCATATTTTCAGATTTTTCTACCCATAACAATAATGACATGTAGGAAACCCTCTGCATACTGTACATGTACTGTAATTTATACTGTGTCTTGAACAAGCATGCATGCAAATTGAGTTTGTCAACAATGGGTTCAGTCAACAAACTACTGCCACCAAACATTTAACGAATCATAATGCCTCGTTAGACGAGCGTCTGTAACTTCAGTCTGTTCTTTTAGAATTAAATGTTTAGAGCCTGTGATTCATAGATGTGTAAAACAATGGGGTTTTCAGAAGTCATGTATGACACTGGATGATTTATGGGGGAGTCTGCATGTGTAGAGCCTCTCTCTCTCTCTCTCTCTGTCACTGTGGATCTTGCTCATCCCATGTGGATCTGATCAAGAGCACCAGGAATTCTGGGTCAGTGTTTCATGGTGAGGAGGTGTGTGTGTGTGTGCGTGTGTGTGTGTGTGTGTGTGTGTGTGTTTGTGCACACGCTCGTCCCTGAATGTAGCATTAAATGCACAGAAGAGCTGGAGATTGTGTGTTCACACACTGGGACAACATGGCTGTTCCTAACACACTCCACACACACACACACACACACACACACACACAGATCCTTTCAGACTGTGTCGACAGGCTTTAATTCAGGTCCGTGTTCATTTCTGATAGTTCACATGAAATACTGTTTAAAAGTGTCGTTTTGAAAGATCACAGAACACATGATTACCAGTCCAACTGATAGCTGAACAAACAAGCAGAGGCATGAACACCATGTAAACATACAATTAATTTCTTTACAATTAACATACAATTAATATAATTTCTGTAGTTTCTCAGGGAAAAACTGTATCAGTGAAGTCATGGGTGTTAATTCTGGGCAATAATAAACTTTGCATTGTGATTCATTTTGAGATTCAGTTCGAAAGATCAGCAAAGAATGATTATTTTTATTATGGTTCCTAAGACGGCTTGTGTTTTTTTCTGGGGAATAAAAGGTTCTTGATGTAATTGTGCAGGTTTTGGGACCATATTGGGGCTCTTCGAAGCACTCCTACAAAGGTTTCTAACGAACTGGAGAATTAATAAAGTTTCTTGCACTATTTTAATAGGCAAAACACTTCTAGGTTTTAACCGGAGCCCTTGTTTCCGAGAACGGATATTTACACTCAGAACGCACGGAGCAGCTCGCAGTGGAGTCTGGAGCGAGAGATCCTGACATCAGAGCACACTCGCCACCATGGAAGGCTCCGCGTCGGCGCTCGCGTCCAGAGCTCCGCTAAACGTCAAAGCGAGCGGCAATTTCACGCGTGTTTGACGTCAACGCTTCGATTAGGAGAGCGCGAGAGCGAACGGCACGGGGAAATAAACTTCGCGCACACTTTGGGAGAAACCATTTGGCGAACGCTGTTTTTTCCCCTCCTTCCGCTCGGTGAGGAGGAGAGTCCGCGTTGTTACCGGCCCGCTGCTGTAGGCATGCTCAGCTGAAGGCAGCCTCTGACGCTGGGCGCAGGCGAACTGCGACGGCCGCGCCAAACAAGCACCAGGTAAGGCGTGTGAATCGAAAAGACATGCGAGCGTTGCGCGGCTCGGATGCGAGCGAATATATGCATCCGCAGCCAGTCTGTGCATGCACGCATTTTCCTAAGGAGCGGTGTATGTGTGTTCTGCCCGAAGTCAAAGCGCTTCTTGATAAACACACTCGAGCAAGAGACGCATCTGCAAACGGTGCTGGAAAATAAACCCGTCTTGCGTTTTCCGAGCACCGGGTTTAAAATGCGGGTCTAGGCCGTTTACGTGTTTATGTTGCTATGGAAGGAAGAGGTAAAAAACGCAGGGGGATTATGACAGGTCTGTTCGCACACTGTATTTCTGCGCTTACTTTCTGCAATGTGCTTTCTGCCCCTGCGGCGTTGCGTTGCTTATGCGTGCGCTGTTTGGCACGGGCTGGGCGCGTCGTTCGCTGACTTTTTAAAGCTCGTTCTTCAGCGGCCTGTCTGATGGTACTGTGGCACACACTGCAGTATGGCTTTGCCAGCATAGCACGTTTGTGTTGCTGATGCTGCTGATGGTGTAGGTCACATAACGCGCCTGTACGCACCTTGCAGTGCGGAGCTGCGCGTGTTTGTGGCGCAGTGGAGATCTTTAGCGAAATGAAATGAGTGCGAGGTAAAAACTGCATTTGAGTTGCTCCACTTGCTCAAATATTAATATCGGCTCGCATAGGGGGAAAAGGTTTATGCGTTTGGGTGTTACTCTGTTTTACCCGTTGCACGCCACTTCTGTCGCACCCCCTCTCCGCTAAGTTCTTCATTCATTCACATGGTCCTGTTTTCATAGTCACTGATCGGCCCTTTTTTAATGTTGTTCTGTGTAAAAGTGATGGAGGAGCGATTGATTTTCTCACCTGATTGTATGCTGACGGAAGCTACCTGTCTGGTCTACACGAGAGATTGGAACAGGGCCTGGCCCTTAGTGTATTAGACGAGTGTGTGTGTGTGTGTGTGTGTGTGTGTGTGCAGAGGAAAATGTGATTGCTCAGAGATCTCTCTTTCAAAGCTCAGTCAACTTGTCTCAGATGTATCACAGATGAGACTATTGTAGAATACACAATTATAAAACTATAATGTATAAATATATTTGTAATAAATTTGATGAGAAATAATTTTCATATCACAACATTGTGACAAGATGTTAAAGTGTGTAAGCTTAAGCCCGTCTTTATGTTGTGGGCATGATTTTGCCTTTAAAATGTGATGGAGGGGTATTTGCGTCGTCATGTCACCTATTTAAAGACAATACGCGTATTCCGCATAAAGAATTGTCACACTAGCTTTAAATATAGCATCACTTTCAGTTCACTCGCAGTTCCTTTAATGAGAAATGTTAAATCAAGTCATTATCTAGCAGAAAAAAAGGAGGTTGCATGTATCTGTACGTAATGTCCGTTTGTGGGGGATAAATTGATGTATCAGTATGACACAAGACCTCAGAATGGAGGGATTGTGCCCTCGATCTGATGAATTTTGTCATATCAGTAATTTTGGGATGCTCTCCTGTGGCATACAGTCAGCTGTTGTAATTATGCACCTCCATTCCAGTGGTGATGCTGTAGCTCTCTGATATTCAATCAACATGAGGCAGCAACACCCCCTTTTCTACCCAGCAACACCGATGTGCTAGCATTGACAACTGTTGTCATGGTCAGATCACACTTTTGACTGCTGCTGGAGCTCTTCCCTGATCTTTCCCACTGAATATGGAGGAGAAGCTCCTGACCTAAAACAATCACAGTGTTGTGATACCTGCTTTCATATCCATACTGTTTACAATGCAGTTCTGGAGGTGGCTAGTTAGTTTTAACTGTGTCATAGGCAGTTAGAGGAGAGAACTGTGTAGCCATCAGCATTTTTGTGTGTGTGTGTGTGTGTTTATATTCTGTTTAGCCTCATTTTAGTCCAGATTGTAGTTGGCAGTGATTACAGCTAAATGTGTGGTCACATTTAAATGAATGTGATTGGCTGCTCACGGTGATGATGTCACTCCTATAGCACACCAATCGCAGTTATAGCTGGCCTGGGAAATGTATTTTCAAGCTTGCTGTAATTTCATCACTGAGAAATGTATGTTGGTTATTAAAGTATCTGACGTTTATAAGGTCCGCAGCTTAAAATAAGATGATCAGACACACACAAGACACCCACAACACACGCATGAGCAAATCGACAGCAAGTTTTTTTTTTTAATGTTATTTTGTGCAAAAAGTTTCAATGGACATTTTTAATGACACATTGTTTAATCTGGCGTCTCACTGTAAGCGCAGACAAACGTGCATATGTTTTTGACAGAGGTCACACAGAGGTCAGGTGCGTGTGTGTGTGTGTTGACTACGAAAAGTGCCGGGATGTTAAACAGGCATCTGTTCTAGTTGAAGCCTATAGCGTAGCTGGCGGTACTGCACGTCACACTGTAAGTTCAGCCTGACCTATCCTACTCATCAAATCTGAGTATTCCTCAGATTAAAACAAGCCTGGCTTAAGGCAGGCACACACACAAACGCTCGCGCATCTGCACTTGTAAACATGCACAGAGCTTCTACAGAGTATGAGTCAAGGTCATTGACCCGGCTTTCCTTTAAGCATGGTTCAAGGTCAAGTAAAGGTCACGGTAGGGGTCAAAGTGTTCCTGCTACTACTGCTCAATCACCACAGAGACAAAGGCTTTGCTTTCTCAATAAAGCAAATGAAGTGTTTTCATATGATTATTTAAAAATGAATTTTTAAATGTCCAAAGTCCAATGTTTTAGGTATGTTTTAGGTATTTATGATCCTTAATCTTAAATATTGTCTATTAAACATAATCTTAATAATAATCTTAATCTTAAGTATTGTTTGTTGTTAAACATTATTAGTTTAGGTGCTTGTTTTGCCGTATCAAAGCACTGTTGCGTATGATTTAAAGTTTTGGGTTTGCTGTTGTTTCTTTTCCCAATTGAATGTTTGTTTTTAGAATATTTTGTTTTACTAGGAAATACAGTACAAATTGTGATAGGATGAATTCTGAAAATTCTCATTAACTTTGTGATGATTTTGTTTTGTGCAACTTGTCTCAAAAATTTTAATATTTTTATTTTATTTGGCCATTTAGTGTGTTATGACACAGTCCTTCCTGCATTACAACAGCTGCTTTAATATGTGTTAATAGTGTTATTCATCAGAAAATTTAAACAGTGGTCATGTGGCCCAGCCTAACGTGTCAGTTTCTGCCTAACCAGTGGCCAGTTTGGCCCAGATTATGAGTTTGTCTGATCGCTGGCGGTCGGGGGAGTGTTTGTCATTCGGTTTTACAATCCATCTGGTGCGTCTAGTAGTGCAAAAATAAGAAACAGCACTTTATCTTTAAACTGTAGTAGCAGGAACACTGTTTGGCTCGAGTAAGTGTGATTCATTTTAATGTCCGTTCTGATGAATCACTTCAGATGTGTGTGTTTGCTTTTATTGATGTGTGCTAATAAAATGATCATGCTTCATTCTTCCTTGTGCTCAGACATTTTTTACTGTAAGTTTTTTAATACGTATTACATTAACCATTTTTATTGAATGACTGTTTGTTTGAAGTTACAATTCTTTCTAAAAAAACAAAATCGCCCTTTTGATGCATAAATGATTACTGGTAATATTAAAATAAAAAAATGACAGAAGTTGCGCTTATTCTTTGAGGTTTCTTCTGAACACAACTTGTTTGCTGCTTGTATCATTTGCTGACAGGGTGTGGTCACATAGAAGCCAAAGAATAAATGCTGTAAGTAGATTTAAACTTTCATGTGCCCCAACATGAAGATGGTGAGACTCTGCAGAGCAGATGGTTATTGTTTTAGAGTGAGTGTAATGTTCTCTCTCTCTCTCTCTCTCTCTCTCTCTCCAGTGATGGCCTCTGCTGAGCAGCTGTGTCCCTGCCTGCTGCACCAGCACTGCCCATAGGCCACACACACACACACACACGCCTTTAGCCTCCCTTTCCAACACTGTCCACACACACACACACACACACACACACCCAACCATGTACAGTGTGGAGGACCTGCTGATCTCTCATGGATACAAACTGCCCAGGAGTGGCCCTGCCTCATCCGCTTCCTCTGCGCCTTTTGACAATCGAAACAACGAATGTCGCCGTGACAACATAGAGAACCGGCCTGCGGGTGGTGCCGCGGGTGGTGCTGGTGGTGTGCTGAATGGATTTGGGACAGCGGAGGGAGGAGCGGACGGCAGGACAGAAGCGGGCACTGGGGGGTACAGACCGGCGCCGGTAAAGGCCTATCCGGAAAACAACAACAACATTAACGAGGGCCATGAAAGAATCCAGAGGAGACTGGAGGTTCCTGTTGCGTTCCTCGGTGACCTACAATCTCTGGGTGATTCTCTGGCTACAGACAGTGGGTGAGTGTCATGAGGGTCACATGTTATGAGGGTCACATGTTATGAGGGTCACATGTTATGAGGGTCACGTGTTATGGGGGTCACGTGTTATGGGGGTCACGTGTTATGAGGGTCTCGTGTTATGAGGGTCACGTGTTATGAGGGTCTCGTGTTACGAGGGTCACGTGTTACGAGGGTCACGTGTTATGAGGGTCACATGTTATGAGGGTCACATGTTATGAGGGTCACGTGATAAAGATTTGTTAGCGTATACGGCTGCACGATATAGACGGAAAATATGCAATGCAATGCAATGTGCAGTAACTTGCCAAATAATGTGATATATGATTCTTTAATGTTTATGAATATATTATAGGTTATGAATATATTTGAGGATAGGGCAGTTGTTTTAGTTTTCCAAAAACATTTTAGTTGCGCTTGTCTCTTTACATCCTGACGGCAATCAGTACAGAAAGGGGTCTAAATATATGCATGTATGTATATATGACATTTGTCTGTTTGGCAGACGCTTTTATCCAAAACTTTTATACATATGTATGAAATATATGAAAATTATATAACCAACATATGCATCACATTCTTTTTGCAAGAGAGAAAGCATCACTACAACTTCTGAAAGTAAACAGGAATGTTTCACTGTTGCGGTACATGAAAAAAATCTGTTGTTTCTGCGGGTGCTTCAGGCTGACTCATCTTCCTAGATTAGTGTGCTATGAGAGCGCCACGACTTCTTCATTGTCTTGCCTACATCAGAGCATGTGTATGCGCTCATGCAGACACCGTCTGTTCTCCCAAATAACATTCACATACCTGGTCTTTCTGCTATCAGCATCAACCTTAAACTGTATCTATACATAACTTTTAAAGTATTCAAATCATTTAGTTATTGCAAACAATTGCCATATGCATATTGCGATATGCGGCGTAGCAATATTCCGATAATTTCCATATATTGTGCAGCACTAGTAGCATGTTGTCAGGGCTTAAGTACACTATTTTTGTACCCTCTTTAAACACAGGGCTGCGTTGTGAGTGTGCACTCTGTCTCGTGCAATTATTTGTGCTGAAACGTACTGCAGTTGTTATAATAAGCTATTTTTGTAGAAAATGCATAACTACTAATAAGCTTTAGATGTCTGAGAACTGTGTCTATTCTCAATGTCGGCCTGTGCATCCACACCAAGGTGTTTTTAAAGTGCATGTCCTAAACCTAGATTTACAGCAGAAAATTAAATCAAAAAGAAAATTAAATGCTTTCTCAATGCAAACTCTTCTGTCCTTTGCCACATAGCTCCGCACCTAAGACCCCAGTGTCAAAAGGAGACCCTAAACGTTTCATGTTTGAGTTAGTTTCAGTTCACTAATGGAAACCAGTAGACCAGTATATCTGATATTTGCTGATTTTGAGATTATTATGAATTATTTATTAGCCTTGTGTTTTGAAATTTCTTGTGTTTTTGAAAGTCAATGAATAATGCACCACTGGCTTAGGGGACGCCCCCGCATTCCCTCACGGCATTATGAGTCAATTACATTAAAGTTAAATTTAGTTTCTACATTACATAGAAGTGACATAAAGTGTCTGTATCCAGACTTTTTAATACGATGCAGCATTTAACAACAATTCACATGCTGAAATGTTGATCGCTGTTTTCGTGAAATCTAGAAAGAATAATTAGGGTACAAATATTATAGTGGTCTGAGGAGCTGCCCAGACTTAAGTATTTTTACAGTATTTTACAGTATGTTGTGTGAATTTTGAGAAAATACTGTCCAAAATACAGCAAGTGTTCCTTTACATTTACCACTTTTATATACTGTATATGTCATTTATTGTCTTAATATCTGTAATTTAAAACAGTTGGGTGTTCCTTTAAACCTCCCAAAAAAGTACCACAGAAAATGAGTTTTCAAACATGAAAAAGCTATCGTCGTTCCATTATTACTGATGTCTATAAAGGAACATCAGTGATAATGGAACAACAAATGCTTTTTTAAAAAACAAACATTCTGAAGTTGTGTATTGCAGTTTTTACATGCAGCAATACAAGGTCTGATTTTATTAATGATCTATATTTGTCTCTGTTGCTAGGTTCTATGATGCTCCCAGCCTGACGTTCTCTGAACATGCAGATGAGAGAGAGATTTCATTCTGGAGAAGAAGAGCACAGGACTTTAGTGCTCTTTTGGACTATGCTGATCCCAGGGAGCTCAGAGTGTCTGGAGGATTGTGGCGAGGCCCAGTGCTAGCTGTTGAGGAGCTGAGAGCCGAGAGGCCAATGGCACGGTGGGAAGAAGGACCGTGGATTCGGGAACCAATAGACTCCGGACCAGAGACTCTGCGTGTTACTGGGGAGCGGAAATGCCAGAGCCTTGGTACAGAGGAATGGCGCCCTGCAGTGGGCTTGGGCCGGCAGCTGTCAGATGGTGAGGCTGAACATTGGTCTCAGGAGCAGCAACACCGCCTTCGGCCTGCGGATGGCAGTGTGTCTGCCACAGTGCGAGCCAAGTCCCAGTCACTCCCTCGAGTCCTTTCCCCTGAGGATCCACACTATGGAGAACTGCCTCAAACTGGTGCCCCCAATCAGCCCCCTGCACAAAGAAGCAGCAGCTCTGCTCCATATGGTAGATACCACAGCGAATGGCCAGCAGGGGAGAGGTGGAGTGGTCAGACACAAAGTCATGGCCCTGCTGCAGTTGTACCAAAGCCACGGTTCAGCCGCCCCATCAAACCTCCGTCTTATGAGACTCACCAGCAAAACAGGGGGAGCTGGGAAACTCTGTCATCTGAACCTGTTTCCAAACCCAGAGACCGCTCAGTGTGCTTCACTCAGAGTTTTGAACCGCTCAGAGACAGATCTGGTTGTTATTCTCAGAGTGCTGAGCCTCTAAGAGATCGGTCCATTTGCTTTTCACAGAGTGCAGAACCACTCAGAGACCGCCTGATGAGCCACTCTCAAAGTGCTGAACCACTAAGAGACCGATTTTTCAGTCATTCACAAAGTGCAGAACTGCTGCGAGATCGCTTTTTCACCCACTCGCATAGTGCTGACCTGCTAAGGGACCGATCACTTTGTTACTCTCAGAGCTCAGAACTGCTTCGAGACAGGTCCATTTGTTACTCCCAAAGTGCAGAACTTCTRAGACCAGAAGCATATAGGGCAGATCTGTTTTACCATGAACTGACTGGCATGGAGCCACCAGGTTACATCCCACCTCCCTCTTACAGGAGATTTTTGCCACCCAGGAGTGGACAAAACTATAGAGCAGACTCTGCACTTGTTCGATGGAAGCGTGAGCCTGTAAGTGCAGAGATGGGCCAGTGGTTTTCCAGGGCTTCAGGATTGTCGTGGTCGGAACGCCGTGAGGACCGAAGCATGGCAGTAGTTCCGAGAAGGCCTGTGCATCCAGGGCCTGTTGTACCAAGCCGTCCGGGACTTGTCCAGTTTGTCCCTGTTGATGACCCGCGTATCAGGCACGTCTCAGGGGGGCCCTGTGGAAACTCGCTCACAGACGCGGACAAGATCCGACACGTCAACAAAGAGCTTCCCTGCGCTGCATCTTTAGGACAATCCACATATGATAGTGCCTTGCTCCCATCCCAGGGACAGAGTCTTAGCACGGACACTAACAAACCACCTCTTACTGAGCAGGAGAATGCTAACCGCTGGCACAAAGGGATGAACAAAGGCAGTGACACTGTAGCACCTGATCAGAGCTGTTCCAAGTACCCCGCAGCCTTTCAGGCCAGACCCCTGCAGCCAATCATTAAAAATGACAGAGGGACAGACCAGCAGAATAAAGCAGACAGAGTTGCAGACCAGATCAAGGTTGAGAAAATAACAGAGCAGGTCAAAGTAGAAAGAGGTGGAGAACAGATAAGAACAGACCAATTCAAAGGAACAGAGCAAGTGAAAACGGATCGAGTTACAGAACAGATCAAATTGGAAAAGCCAACAGATCAAATCAAATCAGACAGATTTACAGACAAACAAATAAAAGTGGAAAGGTTAACTGACCATATACAAGTAGACAAAAACCCAGATCAAGTCAAGGCTGACAGATATACAGACAAACAAATTAAGCCTGAAATCAAAGTAGAGAAAATGCCTGAAAAACCTGTAAAAACAGACAGAATTTCAGACCGGCAAAGTAAAGCTGAAAGACTTCTAGAAAAACACCTGAAGATCGACAGAATTCTAGAAAAGCAACTTAAAGCAGATAAAATGTTAGAAAAACAGAGTAAATCAGAAAAATTTGGTGACAAGTTGAATAAAGCTGACAAGCAGGCAAAAGCAGATGGCAATATAGACCAGATAAAAGCTGAGAAGTCTGACAAGTCAGGAAAAGCTGACAAATCCATGGATAAAGGTTCCTCTGAGAGTGTTTCCACAGTAAAGGCAGAAATAGTCCAAGAACCAGAGAAAAAGAGTGTGAAAAAGAAACTCAGTGAAACTATTTTCTGCCTTGTGTCTGTGCCACTTTCGCAGTCCAGTGCAAAATCTAGAGATCAAAACAACAATGAAGAGAAAGAACCAGATTCTCCCCCAATTCCTCCTCCTCCTCCACCAAGCTCCTCCAGTGAGAACAGCAACACTCTCGGCTCCCTGCCAAACCAAAGCCTCAAAAGCACATCCACCACCTCTACTGATTTGGAGCTACAAGCACTCACACTAGGCAGTGGGTGCAGTAGCATAGCCACAAGGAGAGCTCATCGCAGAAGAAGTTCACGCTCCAGGATCATTAAACCAAATCCACATGATGAGCTCAGACGGTATTCTGGGTCTTGGCCTGGTGACCAATACCGTGATCAGGAGACCCAGACAAGTCCTGAGCCCACAAAGAGTAATGCAAACCCAGTTCCTACAAACACAGAAGCACAAGATGCTCCTGCCGCCCCAGATGTACCAGCTCCTGCTGAGAGTACAACGGTGGCTCCAGGGGCTGCCCCAGGGCCCCTTGGGGCTCCATCAGCTTCATCCATTTCATCGATTTCATCAGTTCCACCAGCTACAGCAGCTCCACCAGCTTCAGGAGCTCCTGACCCCAGCACTCCTTATGGGTATCCTATGAAAGGACAGAAAAGCCTAAAACCATCCAGCAATAGCGCCTTTTCACGGACAGGTACCTTTTCCAAGAGCACAGGTTCTCACAGACCTCCCTTACATCCGCCACCACACCCTCCTCCGCCACCTCCAACCCAGCCTCCATCTCAACCTCCACCTCCCCCACCAACACAGCCCCCGCCTCAGTCCCCACCATCAGAACAGACAGAAGGTGCAAAGTCAGCCACAGGCCCAAACCCAGAGGCATTTGGTCAGTTCTTGCTGAAGCCGGTGAGCCGACGACCCTGGGATGCCATTGAGGAGCTTGAGACCATAAATAAAGAAGTGCAAGACCAAGCCAGTAAGCAGCCTAGTGTGGACCAGTGCATTGAGGATCTCAATGAGGCCTACAAAGATATAATGGAGCTCAGCACTGCCAGCAATAACCTTCCTAACCCTCCCAACCGCTCCTCCATGCAAATCCCTGACCGTATCAAATCCAGGCTATCTACAGATCCACTTGGAATTCCTGCAACCACACTTCGCTCCAGCTTGGTGCCTGGAAGTGACCCAGAGTACAGGGAGGTGAAGAGTGCCTTTTCCCGACCATCAACTGGGAAGAGTGTGAGCTTCAGCAAACAGCTGAGAGAGGAGATTTGTCCTGCTCCTCCCCCCCCAGAACCAGGTTTCAGGGATTACAAGACAGTTATGTCCCAGATAACACAACGCAAAGCCTGCAGATCAGTGAAACTGGAAATGATAGCCTCCAAAGAGACCCAAAGAGATGATGATATGGCTGCACATACATCCTCAACCTCTTCCATGGGAGCTGAGATCCCATGGGCAGACAAACAGCCCATGCAAGATGCCTCCACTCTAACCAGTCCCCCAGACTATGAGCACATCTGTCAAACTCTCCAAATGGCCCGTGAATCTGGAGCTGTTAGCCGAGCTTCTGTTAAATCCAAACCAGGAAGTGCCATGAGCATTGAAACCCCTCAGCATGTCCCCATACCTGGTAGGCCTCCCATAGATTCAGAGCAGCCATGTTGTTCTTCAGCATTAGAGGTGAGACAGGAGCCACTCTCTTTATTCAGAGAAGAAAGAAGCTTGGGCTTTAGGAGGGTAACAAGTCAGTCTAACAAAATCCTTAGTAACAGGGATGTACTTTGTAGCATTGCAACTGGAAAGCATGTCGGAGACAAAGCAGGTTTAGAGGCTAATCCAGAAGTACCTGCTGACTGGCAAATGCAGCTATCATTAGCTGAGAAGCATATTGCTACTCTAATTACAGGAGAGAGTTCAGCAGAAGACCATGATGAATCAAAAGAAGTTAATGGTGATAAAGACATTCTTGGCAGTGAGTCAGTTGAGAATGAAGCACGCAAAGTTTTAGAGACTAATGTGAAAGATGATCTTGCAACTGCTGAGCTGCAATATTCAGAAGTACAAGAGAAAGAAACGGTGCAAACTGAGACACTTGAAAGTCAGCACCCTAAAAAGATGGAGGAAATTGGAGCAGAGGACACCTCTAAGGAGGAAACACAAACAGAGCAAGTGAAATGTGATCAGAAAGATCCCAAGACTGAAGAAACAGAACAAAAGACCAGTGACATCACAGAGGCAAAGAAAGAACCAGTTGTGACTTTGAGGGCAAATAAGGCTGCTATGTGGACCCATTCAGGCCTGGATCCAGAGTTACGACCTGAATTTCCACCAGAACACCTTCCCCTGTCTGTGTTACCTGACACTAATCGTAGATTGTCTCTAGGCTTGGATTGGGAGAAAGGGGGATGGGAGGGGGAAAGTTTAGGCCAAGGTGGGTTCTGGTCCAAAGAGAGGCGGTCTCTTGATGCTGAACGATGGGGTATTGAGGGGGAGGAGTGGGGTTTAGAAAGTGATAGTCAGGAAGGAGGCGGTGAAAAACGTGGTCTGGGGGGTTGGCGTGGGTGTGGTATAGACAGGCGGGGCACAGATGATTCAGACTGCGAGTTGGATAGTAATAAAGAAGCTGGTGAAAAAAATGGGGCTTTAGACACAAAAGAGAAAATGCTTAGCCTTAGTGAAGATCATAGCAGTCCAGCCTCTAGAACGGATAAAGTGCAGCATAAACAAGATTCTGCCAGTGAAGGCAATGATAAGGTGCAGGGTCAAGGTCCAGATGAAAGTAAGGGTTCAAGTTTAGATAGACGGAGCCGTGGACTTTCCCAAAGAATAGAGGCTCTTTTT